>CAIGRF010362798.1:31960-61963 GCA_903798235.1 Fraxinus ornus | reverse complement strand
TTAGGTTTTAGAAAAACTTTGATGTGTTAAATGATTTTCAAGAATTGATTTGATCAAAAGTTTTTCAAAGTAAAGTGATTTGATAATAATAAATAGGATGAGAAATCAATGTTATTTTGCTTAAAAGAATCTTACTTTAATTTTCTCTTATTGTATTTATGAATAGCAAATGAGTTGGTATTTATAGAAGTGGAAAAGCCAAGTTTTCTGTCAAATTGGATGACCCATTCGGACGTTCAGTTCAGAACCGGACGACCCAGAAAATAGTCATTTTAAACTTGTCAGAACGTTCGAAAATTTGACCATTGCTGGTGAACCGAACGTCCGGTTCACCATCCGGACGTCCAGATGACCAGAACATTCTAGGACAAAAAATTTATTTTGTTTGCAGCCAGTAAATATTTTGCATGATATTTTTACTAAATATTTCAAGGTAAGTGCAATTTAATTGTATTCAAGATTAGGTTGAAAATCTTACCTTTGAAAATAATTTTTGTGCAAACGTTTTAATGGCGTGAATTTTTATCATGCATAAGAAATTCATCACTTGAGCTTTCAATGTGTCATTACCAAGAATTAAAGTGTTTTACATTTACAAACGAGCTAAAAACATCTAGTTCCAATGTCTTCGATTAATTTGGCGCGAGTGCTCGATTTGTTGCTTGATTTTGAAATGACGCAAATTTTGTCTTCATGAGTGCTCGATCGATTTCCATCTTGAGCTTCCTTGATCGATAACTTTTTTGTCCAATAGTTTTGTCTCCAATTTGATTAAGCTGGCAACATGTAACATTTTGAAAATTCGAATTAGAGATAAACACAGTTTGTTTATTTGTTATAATCAAAACATACGATTTGACAATAGATCAACACTCCCAACATTTGTCAACCTTAATTGCTGACAATAGTCAACCAATACCCTATAATGCTCTACAACACTCCCTCTTATCTTTTCTATTGCTTTTTCCCTTATCCTATAAAACTGTTATACAAATATGTCCCCTAAATTGGCTTTCTTAACTTTATCCATAAATCCATCGAATGTCATAATAGGTTCAGCCCTAAAATCGTAAGCATACTTGCCTGCCAAGTCTGTTGGAGTCACTCTCCTATTTTTGTACACCATACTACAACTATGAACACCTTTGAAAGTCTTAATTTTGAAGCTTAACTTATCCTCTTGCTTTGTTGGATACAAAATCCATGAGCATATTTGTTTACATTTAGCTCTCAATCCCTTAGCATCATTCTTCAAATATTTGATCCCCCTATTATGCCTCACTGAATGCTCAGTAATAGTATCTTTCAAAACCTTCTTTGACTCAAATATTTGCCCTGCCAATCCAAAAAAAGCAGTGTAAAAAATTTAGTTGAAAACTAAAACCAATAATTGTAGTTGTCATTACTTACCAACTTTTAATGTTGGATCCTCTATATCTGTCCTGGGATTGAATACTTCCCTCCTTATCCTTTTTCGGGAAGTGCCATCATCGTCTTCTTCATCATCATCATCATCACTATCCAAACTCTTTAGTTCATTCGAGTTACTATAATCCGTGTATGAATCAATTACCTCCTGCTCATTTATAAGACCAAATCCAAAATTCATATTCATTTTTGGAGTATCAATTCCAGCATTATCAACAGGGTCTTCATCTGTTTCATAGTCAGAATTGACAAGTACATTATCCAGTTATACTATTTCCTGCTCTTCATTTTGTACTTCATTTACACCTTCATTTTCCAATTCCTCTTCATTTGCACCATCATGTGATTCAGTTGTATTATTGACATTAGAAGTAAGTACATTTCAAACTTAAATATACAATTAGGAGAACAAAATCTCACTATAGGGAACAAATGACTCAGTTTTAAAAAATTCACAAAGTAAAAGTTCGATTAACAAAATAAAAACACCATATCTATAGTTAGGACATAAGTTCATCGAAAGTCTTAATTTAAAACTTACCGATGACATTTCATTGCAGTTGTTGGTGTCGAAATGGCAATGAGAAGGTGGTAGTGGAATGAGTTAAAAGGGCTGCTTCTTCTTTTTGCAAGATTTAGGAAAAGTGAGGTTTTGTATGATTTATTCAATTTGGGGATTTCCTTGGCCACGGTTAACTCTATGCAAAAATATGGAAAGTTGACTAATTTACCTTTTTTAAATATTATTGGCAAATTCCATTCAAATTTGAATGGAAGTAGGGGTGGGCAAAACCCGATCGAACCGCCCAACCCGATCGGGTTTTGTCGATTTTTTTGTTGTTTTTACATGGGTTGGGTGGGTTGGATGTATAGGCGGTCGGGTCGGGTTATGAGTTAACCCATAAAAATTGAATAAATCCGTCCAACCCTACCCGCTTACTTTAAAAAAAGAAAAAGAATAAGTTTTCAGGTTTTTTTTCATACTCAACCATGTTATGGGTCTTGTATCTTTTTCTGAATTGTTACTTTATAAACTTGATGGATTATGATATAGTTCTAATAAGAGGAGAAAGTAGGTTTTCTGATGCAAGTGATACTCTGAAGAGAATGAAACTATATGAACAGTCGAAATGCATAAATAGCAACGATACACATGGCCTTAAAATTTGGGCTTATTTTCTACTACTAATCTTTCATGTAATATATGCACATCAACATATATTCCTCGAAAAGATGTAACAGTGAAGAAATATTTGAGATGAATTTTCATTGAAAATGAACCTAAAAAGTACAAGTGGATAGTCTAACCGTAATTACCTTGTTGCACTTTATTCTTTGTAGGCTCGATTAATTGGGGGATTGAATAAGATAATAGATAATTTTATTTATTTATTTATTTACTTACTATTTAATCTTGTCTATTCGAATTTAGTATAATAGAAAATTAGATGTTTTTAATCTTTGTTGATAGTTGTCCCAACCCGACCCAACTCGATCAATACTTGATTGGGTTGGATTGCGTTGTGTTTCAATCTTTATTTTTATTTTATTTTTTTTGTTTTATTTAAATTGAGGGTATATTGGTCAATGAAAATGTAAAAAGAAAATAAAAAGAAATGAAACGTAAGGACGTTTTACGCAATAAGTGTCAAATGTAGGGACGTTTTGTGCTATTGAGCAAGTACAAACAAGTTTGAAACGTAAGTACGTTTTTCGCATTAAATGTCAAACGTATGGACGTTTTGTGCTTAAGTCTTTTAATAAGACTTTTGGACTCACTTGCACTTTTTAAAAAGTTTACGAGTATAATTACAATTTTTTTTTATTTAAATTTGAGTGTATATTAGTCATTTTACATTGAAAAATAGTGAAATTGACGTTTTCCACACGAAACGTTGAAATAAGGGCGAAAATGTAAAAAAAGAAATGTTGGGATGTTTTGCACACTAACTGTCAAACGTAGGTACGTTTTGTACTAATAAGCCATTTAAGAATCCAGTTGAAGCCACTTCACCCATTCAAATGGCACCAACCGCAATTATCTTGAAATCTATGACCTGGTATTGAATGGTTCAGGATTTTCATCCAGACTCAACACGTGGCATGATCTTGTGCGTCCATTCTACATATAAATAACCGAGCACCCACTTCACATCTTCTTACACCCAAAATCAAACTTTCCTTGGTAGGGCGGCCAACCCGCCATCCCCTCCCCCTTCACCTTCCCTTCACCTCAGCCCTCGTTTCTGTAGGCTGTAGCTCAGATCTTGTATGTGTATACAAATTTTTTATGTATTGCGGCGGTCTCTAATTCGCTTGGTGCAGGTCGGGAATCGAATTCCTCGTACTGAAATTATGCGTATGTTATAATGTTAATTCATTTAACTATATGGTTTATAATTAATGTCGACTATTTTAAGCGAGAATTAGGTTCCCGCCTTGCATCAACTGAATCGGAGACCGCGGTGAATTTTGTATCTCAACAGCTGGATTCAGATGAATTTTTTAATAGATTTGGCTTCGATTTAGTTTTTATTTGAATTTGATGGAATATTGCTGGATCTGAGTGAACTTATTACGGGTCTTGATTATCTTTATTAAGCTAGATGTGATTTGGTAATTATCTGCTCAATTTAATTGTATCAGAAAGGAAAGATGACGTTTTTGCCGTTAATATGTGTTACTCTCTTATTTTTTGGGTAACTGTTGCTATTTTCTTGAACAATTAGTTAGGTTGATTGAATGTGTTCATAGATTTTAAAAAGTTTGGCGTAGTGTTAAGTGAAATGTATGCATGCATGTTTCCTTTAATAAAGAATATGTTTTGCATTGCATAGAAAGAAAAAAGATAAATTTGTTTCCCTTTTTTGATTCCATTTCTGCTTTCCCCTTCTTCCTGCCAAATCTAGTATCACTCTATGTATTAGTAAATTTTTAACTAATATTGAGTATTAAAAATAAATTCGAGCACTTATATTTGAGTTATCTTGTGGATAGAAATTGTAATAGAAACTTCATAGATATTGCCGTTGTTTATTCCCAATATAAATGGAAGTGGTTGACACTTTGCATTTTGAGTTTGCTTCACTTCTTCAAGCATTTCTGCATGAAATGATGCATGCCAAGCATGATTTGTGCAGGTAATGCATCCGCCTTTAGTCATTAGTGCTGCTTATTTATAAAGAAATCTTCTAATGGTTGAGTATTTGTGTATCTTTCTCTCTGGCTGTGTTATTGTAATTTTAATGAAAGTTCAATAATTTATAAATATTTATTGTTTTTTAAATATTGTAGAAAATATTTTCTCTAATACTAGACATTTTAATATGTTTTTTTCTCAGCTTGTGTTCTTCCATGGCTATAATATTTTTTGTGCAATCTCTGTGCAGTAAATGTCCCGTCTTCTGACCATACACAACAAGAGGGGAAATTAGCTGTCTGCGTTTTCTTTCTTTCTTGAAAACATTGCTTATTTGTTACTGATCAAAATATTCCATATTTTCTTGTTCTATATATCTCTCCCTTTTGATTATTGCTTTGTACACATTTTGCCCTAGTTCGTCGGAGCTAATGTGAGTTGACGAAATTTCTGTTGTTGATAGTTTGTTGAGGAACTATTGGATAGTTGTGGGATGGCTTGTACTGTGTGTGTGACCTATTTCAATTTGTGGATTGCCAAAGGAAGACAATAAGTTGGGTCAATGTCAGGTTCTCCTTTTTTTTTTTATGGTAGCAGAATATTACATTCACATATTGTCTCATATATGTGATTAGTGAAGTCATTCATGCTTCCCTACTTTGGTATTGCGCAGGAAATATCAAAGCAAATGACATTGAGCTTTAGAGACATCTTCTCTTGGCCTCTAACATGATTTTTACAGACAATTTATTTAATTGCATATTCTGAATTCCGAAGAAATTGAAACTTTTATTTTGCGGCTTTTCACTTTGAGTGTGTTCTAAGTTCCTTATAATCTTGAAATCCTTTGTTAACTAAATTTCGAAGACTTTGCCTGCATTTTTGGGTTCTAATTTGGTGGAAAAAAAAAATATATCCTTCATTTCTACATTTCGTCTAATTTGATATGAAGTCCTTCGTTGAATATGATTAATTTTATCTGTGGTAATAATTAGTCGTGTAAGTTGACACTTAGATAGCATTTAGCTGTCATAAGTTTTTTACTCTTCTTAAGTTACAGGAGTCTGTCAGCAGATTGCTTTAGAAAAAAGTCGTATATCAATGACTTAGCCCTTGTTTGATATCCATTTTTTTCTCATTCTCATTTTTTTTTCTCTTTCTTCATTTCAACCAAACATTCTATCAATAAAATAATATTACACATAAACCCAAAAATTCTCCTTACTTTTTTACCACACATTCTTCCATTGTATGGGAGGTTTATCAATACCCCCCGCCAATGCAAGCACCTTGTCCCCAAGGTGGAATTCTGGAAACTGAGAATTGATCAGATCAAATGGTTCCCATGATGCTTCGAAGGAGGGAAGGTCCTGCCATTGAATCAAAACTTCCTGTCCTGTGTTTTCTGGGCCACTTGCTGGCCTGATGCCCAGCACCTCTGCAGGTTGCACCATCCATTCTAGATCCGGGCTGAGAAGGGTGGGAAGGGGTTGGATGGAAGTAGTAGATCCCACGGCCCTCCTTAATTGCGAAACATGGAACACAGGGTGTATGTTGGACTCCACAGGTAGTTGGAGTTTGTAAGCCACAGCCCCTATCTTCTGGAGAATGGGATAAGGTCCAAAAAATCTGGGAGACAACTTTTCGTTCGCCCGTTTAGCCAAGGACCGCTGTCTGTAAGGTTGGAGCTTCAAATAAACTAGTTCTTCTTCCTGAAATTGAATATCTCTCCTGCCTGTGTCTGCTACCCTATTCATTCGGGACTGAGCCTTCTCCAGTTGTAACTTCAACACAGCAATCATCTCATCTCTCTGTTGTAGCTGCTGGTCAAGGTCTGCCACGGGCGTGTGTTGAGTTCCATAGCGTATAATCGGGGGAGGATCCCGTCCATAAACAACCTTAAAGGGAGTGGTCTGGGCAGAGGTGTGGAAGGATGAGTTATACCAAAATTTAGCCCAAGGAATCCATTCAGATTAAGAACGTGGATGTTCATTAGCGAAACATCGCAGGTATGTCTCCAAACAACGGTTTACCACTTCTGTCTGCCCATCCGTTTGAGGATGATAGGCTGTGCTCCGGCGAAGGTTAGTACCTTGGAGTCGGAAAAGCTCAGTCCAGAAAATGCTGAGGAATACCTTATCTCTGTCGGATACTATGGAACGAGGAAACCCATGGAGTTTGACCACTCCTTGAATGAAGAGTTCAGCCACCGTCTTAGCTGTAAATGGATGCTTCAAGGTCAAAAAATGTGCATACTTACTCAATCGATCCACCACCACAAGTATGGTATCCCACCCTCGAGACTTCGGCAACCCTTCAATAAAGTCCATTGTAATGTCCTCCCAAATGGCCTCCGGTATGGGCAGGGGCTGCAACAGCCCGGCCGGCGATAAAGCCAGATATTTGTTCTGTTGGCAGACTGAGCAAGCCTCAACAAACTTCTGAATATCCTTTTTCATTCCAGACCAAAATAATTCCCTGGCCACACGTTTGTAGGTCTTCAGAACCCCAGAATGGCCCCCTATTGCACTGCTGTGAAATTCATGGAGTAATCTTGGGATTAAGTCTGATCCCCGAGGTAGGACTAACCGTTGCTTGTATAGCAGGCACCCATCAGTCAGTGTCCAACCCTCAATTGATAGGGAATCCTTAAGTAAGGCTTCCCTAATACCTGCCAACCTCTCATCAGCACCTACTTGCTTTTGTAAATCACTCAAATCCAGTACCTTGGACAGGGTCATGGCCGATAATTCTGGTGTAGCAGGTAGTCTGGATAGAGCATCAGCGGCTTTGTTCTCCAATCCCGGCCTATATTGAATATCAAAGTCGTAGCCGAGCAACTTAGTGACCCATTTTTGGTGTTCGACACAAACCAACCTTTGTTCCAACAAAAACTTTAAGCTCTTTTGATCTGTGCGCACTATAAAATGCCTTCCCAAAAGGTAATGCTTCCACTTCTGGATAGCTAATACTATGGCCATGAGTTCTCTCTCATAAATGGATTTACACCGAGCTCTTTCTGATAAGGCTTGGCTGAAAAAGGCAATAGGTTTCTGTTGTTGAGATAATACTGCCCCCAAACCCACTCCTGAAGCATCAGTCTCCACTACAAAGGGTAGAGAAAAAGTTGGCAACGCTAAGACCGGCACCTTAGTCATAGTATCCTTCAATTTCTGAAAAGCTAACTCCGCGTCGGCATTCCAATGGAAGCTGTCCTTCTTAAGCTGTCGGGTAAGAGGTTCAGCCAATTTTCCATACCCCTCCACGAACCTCCTGTAATACCCCGTCAACCCTAAAATCCTCTTAATTCCTTAAGATTCTTGGGTACTGGCCATGATTGCATTGCATGGATTTTCCTAGGATCAGCTCGGACTCCTTGTGCACTGATTAAGTGTCCAAGGTATTCCAAAGTGGTACATCCAAATTCACATTTTTTCCGATTCGCATACAACTTCTGCTCATGTAACACTTCCAACACCCTTTTGAGATGTTCACAATGCTCTTCCAAAGTACGGATGTAAACCAATATGTCATCAAAGAAAACCAACACACTTTTCCGTAACATGCTCTTGAACACCTTATTCATTAATGACTGGAATGTCGCCGGCGCATTAGTCAGTCCGAATGGCATGACTAAGAATTCGTAGTGACCCTCATGAGTCCTAAAGGCTGATTTGTATTCATCCCCTGCTTTTAAACGTATCTGATGATAACCTGACTTTAGATCCAATTTGGAAAAAATTGTGGCGCCGTGCAACTCATCAAGTAACTCATCAATGACTGGAATTGGGAAACGATCAGGTATGGTGGCTCGGTTCAAGGCCCTGTAATCAACGCAGAACCTCCATCCCCCATCTTTCTTCTTCACCAGTAGCACAGGACTCGAAAAAGGACTTACACTTGTTTGAATTATGCCAGCCTCCAGCATTTCAGTGACCAGCTTGTCAATTTCTTCTTTCTGTGCGTGTGGATATCTATATGGTCTTACACTAATAGGCTCACTACCTGTCTTCAAAGTAATAGCATGTTCATGACCTCTCAAGGGAGGTAGCCCCACTGGTGACTCAAAAACTGCTTCAAACTCTGCAATAATTTCCTGAACAGGCTGGGGAATGTTCAGTTTACCCTGTTGACTGTCCACTTGCACCGAACAAAGCTCTACTATCATTCCTTCCCCTTCTTGTTGTATGGTTTTGATCATTGATTTCAATGAAATCAAGGATTTACTCAGCCCTTCTTCCCCCTTCAAAGTGACTGTGTTTACTCCCACTGTTGTCTTCATTTCTAACAACTTCCAATTGACTTGAACTGTACCCAAGGTGCTGAGCCACTGCATCCCCAAAATTATATCTGAGCTACCCAGATCTATAGGCAAGTAATCCTCTACAATCACCAAGGACTGCAAGTGTAATCCCACTCCCCTGCATTTACCCATTCCCTTCACTGAAATGCCTGTTCCCACCTGTACTTTATATCCCCGCGTCTCCGATATGGGTAACTCCAACTTCCGAATCAATTCCCATGACATGAAGTTATGGGTGGCGCCCGAATCGATCAGCACCACTACTTCTTGTCCTTTCACCATTCCCCTCAACTTCATAGTTTTAGGTGAAGTCAACCCCACCACTGAATTCATCGATAACTCCACCCCTTCTAATTCCTGAACCTCAGTCGTCTCTTCCAGTCCCTCCCCTTCATTGCTATTTCCTTCCTCATCATCGTCCACCAATAGCACCTGTAACTCTTTGCTCCTGCATTGGTGTCCGATAGTGTACTTCCCATCGCAACGAAAACATAATCCCTTCTCCTTTTTGGACTGGATTTCAGCTTGAGTTAGTTTTTTGAACCCCAAAGTGGTATTCTGTAAATTAGTTCCCAACTTCTCAGTTGGATTAGCTCCTCTTGTCATGTTCCAAGGAATGGTTCGCTGTTCGTACCTAGTCTGATTAGGAGTAATAGCATTTCGAAATCGTGGTCGCTCTTTCTCCTTCACCTTATGGATCCGAGTGTTCCTATCCTCAACCCGTTGAGCCATGTCCATAATTTGTGTTAATCCGATCGGATTTGCCATCAGAACTTCAGCCTGTATCTCCTCCTCTAGCCCATTAAGAAAGACCCCCTCTAACGTCTCTTCACTCACATTTTTCAGCGGCGCTGACATGATCTCAAATTTCTCCCTAAATTCTGCCACCGTTCCAGTCTGTCTGAGGGCTAGAAATCGCTGATGCAGCGTTCCATATTGTGTATCTCTGAACCTCTCTAACAATCGTCGCTTGAGATTCCCCCAACTGCGTAGAGGCCTCCTGCCATCTTCCCATTGAAACCAGGACAATGCATTTCCCTCCATGCACACACTCGCAGCCACAACCCGCTCATCATCCGAGAAATTACCCAAGCTGAAAAACCTTTCAGCTCTGAATATCCACGAGTCTGGGTCGATTCCATTAAACAGTGGCAATTCCAATTTCCGATAATTTCCCTCAACCGAGGACGCGGCCGTCTTCTCCGACAGCACGGGCTTCGACTCGAACTGTTTATCTAGGAAATTGGTTGACCTCGTCCCACTAGCTTCACCGGTCAGGACCGACGGATCTATTGAAATCCCTTTTAACATTTTTGCGATGGCATGTAGCCCTTCGTTCAGCTCCTTCCTGCCTGTCGCGAGGCCCACATCGATCCTATCGTTAATTTTTTTCCACTCAGTAGCCAAGCTCGCATTTAAGTGTTCAATGTCTCCCTTCATCTCAACGACGGTTGCACCCAAGGATGGAATTCGAGCCACCGAATTCTCCAATTCTTCAATTCGACTGTCCATTCGAGTAGTGGGCATCCGATCTCCAGAATTTCACGGCTCTGATACCAATTGATAGATTTCAGCTGGAACTTCCTGAAATCAATTAACTACAGATGGAATTGAACTTAAATCATAGCAGAAATGATAAAGAACAGCTGAGAAGAATGATTGTTTAATTGAATGGAAATTGCTGAAATTACAGACTGAAAAATAAGAATGAAAGCAAGGCAGGTTTCGAGAGCTGCTCCTCTCCTAGTGATTCAGTTTACTCACGTTTTCTGAATGGTTTCTAGATCCCTCTAACTACTATTTATTCCCTACTAACAATATGACCTCACTTAATTACATTTCAGCCCTCAAATTACTACTACTCTCTCTAATTCCCATTATACCCTTTCCTTGCGGCGCCTTTGATAAATGAACCGTATGGGAGGTTTATCATAAATCCTGTTAAAAACATAGATCTTTGCAAGCTCAAGAATAACTGGATGTGTAAAAGTTGATAGATCCTTGTTTGGCCTGTACTAGCATGTATGTATAGAACTATAAAGTAGGAACCTTGTTCGGCCCAGCTCAAGCCTGTCATGCCTCGGGTTGGACCATGCTATGGGCCCATTCATTTGGAGAGGTAGCTGTGTGGAGATCAAGATAGAGATAGAGATAGAGATAAAGATAGTTATAGGTAGAATTTTAAATTAGAGTTTAATTCAATGTATGTTTATGTTAGTTAGATTTGATTGGTCAAGTTCTATATTATTAGAATTTCTTTAATTTTATGTTAGTTACTCTTATTCATTGTAATATTCATCCCGAATTATATGAATAAAACTGATTTTCTCTTTACCCTCAATTCTCATCTTCTTTGCCCCCTTATTTTGTTAATCTTCAATTGTTTTTTGGCTGTTTGTTTTGCTCCTGTGTCATCATGACTGATCCAATTTGGCACGAGTAGCCCTGTCTGATCTATTTTACTGAATACAAATTTGTCTTGGCTAGCCTAGTAGCGTACTGTGATCATGAAGGGTGATCAACTTGCAAGCTGGTCCGGACATCCACGATTATCAAAAAAAAAAAAGAAATGACGGGTGATCAATTTGTCCAATGATGAAATAAAACACGAACAATGGTATCAACTATCAAGTCATATATGATAATTTGATACATTAGTGGTTCATAATTCACACCTGGCTGTCAACCAATGTGCACACAGAGAATAAATTTAAGTGTGCAACATAGGTTTATAACAATGGTTGACAACCATGTGTTGTCAAAATTCTATTATGTGATGTAAAAAATAGTCTTTTAAAATGGATGAATATGATGATGTCAAGCAGGATGTTGTCAAACAATATTGTCAATCAATGTTGTACATGTAGCATGGTCCACAGGGGTGGAGACAATCCCAGCAGCATTATGAATTTTCTTTATGTAGAAATTTTAATTTTTTTAATATATACATAATACGTCTATTTTGTTCATTCAAAATTTTCCACCCCAGTACGACATTTTTTATTCCGCCACTCGCGTGTAGCCAAAGACAAGCAATGACGAGCCTGACAACGTGTCGCCAAAAATCAATGTTATTCAGCTCTCATGTTTTTAAGCATCAGTGGGTTAGTGTTATATTGTTCAATGAAGTTGGAATGTATATCTCACATAGCCTAGCACTTATCGTTGTTGCCAAAAATCAATGTTATTCAGCTGTCATGGTGTTAAGCATCAGTGGGTTAGTGTCATATTGTTATGTAGTTGGAATGTATATTTATCTCACATAGCTTAGCATGTATCGCCATTGATGTTATATAGCATTACTCATTACAAAACGTTAACAACAATAGTAGTAGTCCTATAACGAAGATCTCAACATTAGTTGTAAGCAAAGTTAACAGGCAATTCGAAAATCCCAACAGTAGTTGCTAGCAAAGGCAACATACAATCATCACTGTTTATTTGTATATTTTGTAGGATTATGGAAACGCCTCCTAATAGATTCCTTGTATTTAGGACTTCTATATTTTATTTTCTAAGAAAAAGAACATTGTTTATTTCCTAAGGTTATGAGGACCTCCCATAAATTGAAAAAAGCAGCCGCTAAACTTTGTTTTTTCTTGTAGAAGATAATAATTCAAATAGACGATCTTGTCTTCTTAACTTATCCAACAATAGCAACAGAAGATGATCATCAAATAAACGATCCCGTAATTTTCCATTCAAATTTTTCCTCTCTCCCCGTTGGAGAGTGATGCATTCATCAGTTTTCAATCAGCTATGTCGGAATTGAAAGAAAAATACCACTTGCCCCAATGAAGGACGAAGACTGTACGAAGTCAAAATTGGAACAAGAGAACCCATATTTAAGTACTCCATGCTTTCTAAATGAGGTTGAGGCTAGTGTGTTGCTTGCTTGTGAAAATTCAATAAACAATGACATTGTTGGCACCAAATCAAAATTTGGTTCTGTAGGATTGGAATAGAAATCGTTCCATTCTCAATTCTAAAAACTTGACCAAACCAGTTTACAACTGGAAGTGGACCAAATCGACTGGTTCGTATCAAGTAGTTCAGAGTAAAAATACCCACCCTTTTATTGATTATCTTACTCGAAAAGAAACGCCTGGAACCCATTGATGAGTGTAGCATCGGGTTCATTGTAACTGAGATATATAACAAAAGCCAACATCCAACCAACAACAGAATTGAAATTCTCAAAGACATTGTACCTACTTACATTGGTTTCATCGTAGCTAAGATAGGACCAATTTACTTGCCAAGAATGCTGTTGGTCGCAAAAAATAGATAGCATGTTCAGTACAAATTACTTTCTTTCTATTCTTTAATACAGTGTGGTGCAGTCCACCATAGCAAACATGTCAAGACTGCTATAAGGAGGCGTTGACTCCATTGATTAATGGATTAGGTCTGCATATATCCCGTCTACAAAGTGGGCATACCCTGAAATATAACAATTAGCTTAATATAGTTTTTCCTTCATTCTTATGAAAAATTAAGTTGACCCTCTTGACATCAATTATGTAAAAACTAAGCTTTATTTTGGAAAAATGAAGTCAGAAAGGTACCTGTGAATTTCCTTGAGCCATTTATCAATACATGTTCTATGAAATTCATGGTGGCATGGCAGTATCCGCACATTATCTTCTTCCTCGTACTCAACAAGGCATATGTAACATCTGTTAAAAAAAACAAAGGATAAGGACCATAAGGTAAACAAACATGAACAAGATTATATAACCGAAGTCGTGATATCAATCTCTTTGATGCAAGACAAGGATAAAACAACTTACTGCTACATTATCAAATACATTTAGGATTATTTTGCTGATCAAATATTGACAATAAAGTCGAATAATATTAATGACGTTTTTTGAGTGGGGAGTGGAGTGGAGGGGTGGTACCAATCCCTAAATCCTTGACCTTGGTTGTGGAAATAACAATCCTTAACCAACCAAGACAAGGTGACTTGGCATAATATTAATGACTTCTATGCTTATATGTAAGATGCCACAAGAAAATAAATTTTCAAAGGTGAAATGAAAGTGAATCTGGTTATGGAAATGAAAAGGTACAGCACCAATATCAACCGTTATAGCAAAACAGAAGGCAAATCTAAACATATTTATTTACTCACTGTGCAGCTTCTTCAGTTAGATGCTTTTTCGATTTACTGAATAGCTTCAAAGGCAGGGATTCCACAACTTCAATTGGTGCAGGAACAGATCCGATGGAAGACACAGAAGGTCGAGACGATAAGACTACAGATTGCTGGTGAATTTCATCCAGAACCTATAAAATGAATACAAAATATGCATCTTATGATAGCAATATAAAAATTAGGTTCCAAATGGAAACGAAGATGGGTAACTTTACCTCAAACAATGCTTCAGCTAACATAACAATTCTTGATATGCTAGCCCTATCATTATTGTCATCATTTGGATTAGCACCTCGACTGGTAATCCGGCAAGTGCAACAACCTGTTCGATGTTGGCCAGATAAGATGCAAGACCTCCCATGGCCAGAGAAATTCTCGAAACGGCTTCCCAGTCGCTGAAGAGCACGTACCTAAGGCGTCGCAACCAGATTAATGGGTCGAGTGAAGATAATGTCCAAGATGGTATATCGTTTTTTCCCAAACACGTGAAGCTGTCATATTACTATGAAGAACTAGAATATTTGAAGTTATTTGGTGCATTCACCTATGATCGAGTTTATGAGGTGTAGATATGTCCTTGCAAGTGTCCCTTGCATAGTTTATGAGCTTGTGGATAGGCCTATCCTAATCATAGAAGGGAACATTTTGGCACCATTAACCAAAGCAACCATCTGTGTCAGTAAGCTGGGGGCTGTGCCAGAAATGTGTGCAAGTCAAAGCTAGAATGAATGTAGCATGGAAGACAATGCGATGGAGATCCTAATGGATGTTCTGGGAAGACATACATAAACTAGACATGCATTTTTTTAGGCCATAGAAATAAGAAATAGATTATAATTTTTTTTATTGATTTTCTTTACTTTCATTCTAGTGTTGCTAGTTTTAAATTAGAAATTTATATTCTACCGTTTGAGCTTTCCTTGTTGTTTTCACTACAGACTATTATGGAGATATATTGAATTTCCTCCTCCATTCTTTACATCCTCTCTTCTGCCCATATCCTTCTATTCTATATATCGTGCCGCATCACCATGTGTGTCTTGGGCAGCACAACATGGGGGTTGTGTCGCTTAAATCTAACAGTGAGCTTAGTTTCTGATGATTAGCACAAAGTTGCCCTTGGACATAGATAAACAAAAACAGTCACAATAAGAGGGCACGCAAACAATCAAGATAAATACTAACACCGCATAAGAGGACATACAAACAATTAAGACACTGATCATCAATAGTTGACAAGCTCCACTAGGCTCTACCACTTTATGAGTTACCAGAGGGAGGTGCCAACTGTATCTCATAAAAACTATATTACCAAGCATTACAATGACTTGTTATGACTGTCTATCAAGCATAGGCCAGACCTGGAGTATTATTCTTAAATATTTCCAGGTTGGCTTCAGACACTAAATGTTGGCTTAGATCCACAATTGTAATTTTATTCTTGTCATTACTAGTCTCCAGTTAAATAGGTTGAGAAGCCAAACCGGAACAAATCCCTCCAGCCCTAATGGACTTGTTTTCCAAAAACAGTCAATCACAATTACTAATAATGCATAGAGGTTAGCACGAGCTCATAATGCAATCCAGAGGAACCATAATGAGAAATTTTTACACATTTAAGGGGAAAGCATCCCTTGCATTGTTCAACTCTACAATGTGAGGACCCCGGATAAGACAACCTATGAATATTCATTGTAGTTTTGGGTAGACTTATGCTAAGCATTGGAGAAATAAATTTTGTTTGATACATCATTAGTCGGACCCAGATAAGTATGGGATAAGACAGTGAGGTGAGTATGCAACACTTTAACTGATTGTATATGTTAGTGTGTTCACAAAGAACAAATAGGCCACCCTTTTGCATATTCTCATCAAGGGTATTCACTATGTTTTGACAGATGCACTGCATGTAAAGTATAAATTTAGAGTTATGGTAGAAACAAACCTGAGATCTTATTCTTCTTCTGCGCTCGAGGAAATTTGATCTATGCTCCAGAAGATCATGATATCTCGTCTCTCTTGCTCGTGAAGTTTCAAATTCATCATTTTGACTTCTATAAGAAGAGCTAGACATACTGGACAGTGCATGACTAGATGAGTTTGAGGCTACAAAGACATTTTCTTCAGACACTGCTAGTCCTGATTCATGACCTAAATCCCGTCTCTCAGTAACTTGACTAGCATGTCTTACTCCCCCGTCTTGCTTTAAAGTATATAAACCCATATCAGGAACTGATGATCGACGAAGAACTCTGTCACGAAGTCTACCAACACTTAGTGTTCTACTAAATCGAACATTCCTCTCTATAGGTTCTCGAGCTGCAATCCGACTATCAACATGTTTTATTCCAGTCCCCTCAATGTTAGAAACATTTTCAGGAGAGAAAAAATTCGGAGTACGCTCTGTTTGTGTATCACCTCTATTTATCAACGCATTTTGACTAGCTCTAATATGTTGAGTATCTTGCAAATTATCAGAGAAGTTAGTAGTTGGAGGACTGAACTGTAAGTTACTGGTTGGTAAATCTTCATGCCGCAATACAGGAGATTGATTGCTGAAGCATGCTGGTAAGAAGTCACAACCTTTTGACCTCTCATTTCTATTCACCATTCTACCAACGGGGCTTGAGTGGTCTCCATCATTTGAAATTGTGAAGCTTGTTGAAGATGCAGGATAAGCTCTGGAGGAGCCTAAACTGCTTGATCTGCTTAGCCGGAAGCTCAGATTACCAGGATAGAAACTGCAGCGAGAAACGAATCGGCTTGTAGGGTTCAGTAATCGAGAGGTGAAAGCTTGAGAAGAACTACCTTCTCGAGACACAGTATGAGAGAAGCTAGTTTCAGCCCAGTCATTGAGTTCAACATTGGAGGTCACATAGTTCATTCCCTCAGCCGACTCAACTTTATCACTGTGGTAACATTCAGCTGGAACTTCATTTGAGTCCGATTTAATCTCACTTACAGCATGAACATTCTTACGGCTTTCTCCATTCTGACGAGCAGACACCTAAAGAACCAGCCAGTATTAATAGGACGCTATGCTACTTAAAGAAAACTGAAGCACCTTTGATGAAAACAAAACGCTCAAAGTGGCATTCCAATCCACATGATCCAAAGTTGATGTTATAAAAGGTATCCAACCTCCTCAACTGCTCCAAGACGGTGGCTTTTAATTTTAAACTCCTTACAGAAATAAATCACCATTTTTTCATATTTCAAAATATAACCAGAGCAAAATAGCCATATACTGTTGCAACCAATACGAATCACTAGTGCCCATGCACAATGCAATTACCATTAAAATAGCAATGATATAACAGGCAAACCGAGATAAGCTACCAAAAGTATAATCACATGTATACCGTACAACAGGTTAATGCGTGCTATTCGTGTCTATATCAGATCACTCGCTAACTACTTGTTTTCAGAAATACAGCATTAAAACCATATACAAATGCTCAAGAATTAAACAAAAATGAAATTTAACATAGTAATCAGCTAAACTTCATTCAAAATTTAAAATCAGCTAACTTCATTCAAAATTTAACATCAAAATCATGAACCCACTAAATTGAAATACAAAATTTATATCCACAATACGCTAAGGAAAAAAAACCGTAAATCCAGATAAGTTACCTGGGTTTCGTTGATTTCAGAATGGTGAGATCCGAGACAAGAAGCTTGTAACACTCTACTACAAGATCGATGACTCCTTCGAACAACAGCTGAAGAAGACGATGATATTGCAGAATTATTGGTTGCTAAAATGTCAGGGGCATTTTGTTTGCTACTGCTAGAACCCATCTCAGAAACTCCTCCTCACTCACTGTAATTAACCCGGCATTAATCAATTGAAAGATCTGCTACAGATATAGGCGTATTCATTCAATAATGAGGAGTTCAGATCCAGATATTCGTGATAATATTTGCATTTTTTTGAAGTAGAATCAGAAAGACAGAAACTAGTAGTAGAAAATGTAAAATGTCAGTCTGTATGTATTATCTGTAGAGAGAACGAGTAATAATGGCTGGGGATTCAAATTGTAACTTGGTCGGGCCGTGTAGGGCCCTGAGCGGATTAGGAAACAGTGATACTGGGCCGGTTCGGTCCATATATGAGGTGATTCTCTGGGAAATTTTTATAAATAGCATTAAAACAGTTATAAATTAATAACCAATCATTTTTATTACTTAGATTTTTTTTGTAGATTGTATTTAATGTATCATATAGTAAGAGGTTATATAATTAAATGTTCTTGTTACAAAATTTTTGACACTTGTCGTTTAATTAAATCCATTGAATTCGAGTCCTGCCTTCGTCACTATTCACAACGACGAAGAACAATTACTTTACAATGAAATCAATTTGAAATATTATAAGCAACGTTAAACGCTACCCAACATCATCGAAGTGAGTCAGTGATAAAGTTGTGACCCAACAGCATATTTTTTTTCCTTGTAATCATATTGATCGTCACGTCTATCATTAATGCTTTCGTTTTATATTGTAATAATGAGAATGACAGACAAATGAAAGATCAATGCGTCAAACGTGTATGAAATACAATCTAATAATAGACCAACGTTTGTGTTGGGAAAATAGCATCAAGTGCAGGAATTGAGATTAATGACAGATTGAAATAACGAAGATCACAAGAAAAAGAACAAGATTAAAGTAAAGAAGGAGAAGAAAAATTGGGAGATGAAACGATATTTTATTCAATAACAATGGAGAGAAAATTACAAGAATTCAACAACAATGGCTTCTTTTTAAACTGAATGGAGGTGCCTCATATTTATAGTGCACGAAGCAAGCCCTAAAAATATGACTAAAGATGGAAATAATGAAAAACACGTGAAAGATAAATTTGGCGCCACCTTCATTGAGAAGAACCATGCCAAAACAGATTTTCTTGCCTTAAAAAATTGGATCCGATTTGATACTTTTCCAAGCCAAGTTAATTACGTATCTTCCTCGTATGGTAACCCAATTTGGGTCACCAATCCCAACAATCTCCACCTTGACCCAAATTCCGGTGCAACGAGCAAAATTTCAAAATTTCTCCACCTGAGAATTGACTCCGTCTGCATCAAAATGAACAGTCTCCTCAAACAGTAACCAAAACTCTACATTACACAAAAAACATCTTCCTCTGTCCGGCATCCACAAGCGACACCCGAACCCTAAACCCGGATTCCCAAAATTTCAACAAGGAATTGATTATTGACCAAACACGGTCGAATCACTCCCTGTAGCAGAATCCATTCCAGATGCATGATTAAAAGGCCCCTTGCTAGAACTGTCACCTTCAACGATCCCAAATGCATTACAGACATCTCTAACATTGTACCTACGCTCCATGAGTCCAACACTAGTATGTGAACACATTGAATCCGCTGTACTTGATGGCAAAGCGAGATCACCAACACTCTCCTGAGCAATGTCCTGAACTGACCCAGAGCCTGTCACAATAGGTACTGTACCAAATTAAATTTCCACCACGGTACTGAACTTGTCCAAATGTTTCTTAACTGGTTATGCGCTCCCCTGCAAGATGTACAGTTGAGACTTCATCCATCTCTCCAGTACAACCTGGACACCCCTTCGGACTTTCAATGCTCCACCCCACCAGAGAATTTATATCCCTTTGCATCCAGGGTACTTAACGAGATGAAATTCTTTTTTAAGTTTGGAACATGACGAACCTAATCAACTGTTCTGATTGTCCTATCCTATAACCTCAATCTGACCTGACCGATCCCAACAACCCGACAAGATTGGTTGTTTCCCATGACAACTTCACCTTGCTTCACCGCCTCATATGTTTGAAACAAGTCCCAATTGGGACCATATGGTGCGAACATGCCGAATCAGGAATCCACTCCTCGTCAGGCTTGGACTCCACGTCGGATATCATGGTCACCATCACATCACCGCCATTAGATAAATACTCGATAAGGTGAGCATCATCCGAATTAGAAGATTGCCCCATATTATTTGCAATTAAATTACCTTTAGCATGCAACCTGTCGCAATCCTTCTTGACATGCCTTTTTTCTTGCAGTAGAAGCAATACACATTGTTGAAGTTCCCTTTCGGCCTACCCCTCCGTCGATCACCATGAGAAACCAAAGCATCCCCATCCTTAGATATAGTAGCTCCAACCAGATGTTTCATCTTCTCCTTTGAAAATAAAGTATTGTAAGCATCTTCAATGGTCAATGTGTCACGACTGTATAAGATCGTGTCCCTAAACGACGAATGAGAAGTGGGTAAAGAACATAACAGGATCAAGACCAGATCCTCCTCATCATATTTTACCTCCAATGTTTCCAGATCTACAATAATTTCCTTGAACACAGCCAGGTGGTCTTCCAGTGATTCTCCTTCTGCCATGCAATAGGAATACAGCATTTGCTTTAGATACAATTTGCTCGTGAAACTCTTAGTTATGCATAACTGTTCCAGTTTCAACCACAAAGCAACCACCGTTTTCTCCTTCAAGACATCTTGTAGAATATTATTGGAGAGATGAAGATGAATATGCGCTAAAGCCTTCCTGTATTTTCATTTTTTCTCGTCCATTGTCCAATTTGCTGGCATTTTATCAAAAACCCAGCAGAGCATCGTCTAAATCCATCTGTGCCAACACAGCCCTCATCTTTACTTGCCATAGCGAAAACCTTGTATTGTGATCCAGTAGCGGAATATCATATTTCAATGAAGTCTTCTCCAAAAATCTCAATCAAATCACGAAGAACCTGCAACCTGGGCTCTGATACCACTTTGTTGGGAAAATCACATCAAATGTAGGAATTGAGATTAATGACGAATTGAAATAACAAAGATCACAAGAAAAAGAACAAGATTAAAGTAAAGAAGAAGAAGAAAAATTGGCAGAGGAAACGATATTTTATTCAATAACAATGGAGAGAAAATTACAAGAATTCAGCAATAATGGCTTCTTCTTAAACTGAATGAAGGTGCCTTATATTTATAGTGCATGAAGCAAGCCCTAAAAATATGACTAAAGATGGAAATAATGAAAAACACGTAAAAGAAAAATCTGGCGCCACCTTCATTGAGAAGAACCATGCCAAAACAGATTTCCTTACCTTAAAAAATTGGATCCGGTTTGATACTTTTCCAAGCCAAGTTAATCACGTATCTTCCTCGTATGGTAACCCAATTAGGGTCACTAATCCCAACAGTTTGTTTCTTATAGCTAGCTATATTTCTTGTATGCTTGTCACATTTCTAAAGAGTCAAAATTGGGAACTTCTTGGCTTAAGCAACTTATAAGATCTACACATTTTTTATTGGCGGTCGACCCTCGTTGCAAAATGGGGCCACGATCTGTTTCCCATTGTTCTTCCCCAGCTCTTCTTATCTCATCTCAATCTTTCCATGAAACTAGACACATAGCGTGTTTGTTGGGGATTAAAATTAGATTTTTAGTAGATTGTGATAAAAAAATTTGAAATGTGTGGTTTGAAAGGTTGTGGGACCATGAAAGATGTGGTTAATATTGATTGTTTGACTTTGACTTGGATTAAAATCAAATTTTAATCCAGACCAAACAGGGGCACAGTCTTGTGTTCGAGACTGAGGCCAGGCTTGTCAAAGAATTAAAATAATATGTGATTTCCTGTCCAAGTGTTGGCACTCAATGGAGTTGTTAGAAAGCCTCTACTTGGGGACTTTTCAGGTACACGTTACTCTTATGGAAGAATTGATTTTAAAAACTCTCAAATTTAATCAAGTATTGGGGGATGCAAGTACATTTCTTACAAGTTTCTCATCGTGTGATTCGAAATTTCTCCCAAGAAGCCAATAACTTGATTGCTAGACCTCATTACATGTCTTTTGAGCCGGTTCCCCTCCGAGTTATGATCAGCTTCAACAAAAAATTCATCTCCTGCATCATGGAATGACAAGCTAATATAGTGAGTTTCGCAGTTTTTGTGTTTCTTTTGTATCGCAAATGTAAAACTTAGTTATCGACGTTTTCCTTTTTTGTGTTTTTTTCATTCGTCTTGAGTGAAAAAAAAAAATCTAGTTATCAAAAGTTTCCTTTTCCCTGTTGTTCATCTTCAAAAATATAAAATATGAGGTGTTCCATACATCAGATTACCCTGTTAGAAGTTAGCACACTACTCCCATTCATTTGGATCCACAGCAGACAAATCATTTGCAGATTTAGATAAAAAAAAATTCAATAGTTTTAATTTCGCAATGGAGAAATAAAGAAACATTTCCCTGTGATCACATATTGTCACATAACTTCATCAATTGTTAGCCAGCGTCAGTATGGCTAACTGCACTTTCTTTACACAAAACAAAAATGGTATATCGCAAAATATGAAAAACATACTCCATTTTCCCTCACCGCACTATCCACCATTAATCACTGAGGCATTGCACGCGTTGAGATGAAAGTTATTTTGATTAAGTTATGTTCGCTATCGAAAGCTGCAATTCCAATAGAGAAAGGATGAGAATGATTAGATGACCAATACTGGGTGATTGTTAACCTTCATGAGCCATAAATGGTCACCCTGTTACCCACAGTACCTTGAAGCCCATAACATCTGAAAGTTGATTGTTTATAGAATAAGCCCAGGCAACAAATATCACCGACGGAGCTCTCGAAGTCATGTAAACTAACTCACCATTCACCAGTCCTGAGTGCCAAAGAAAATGACAGTAATTTCACTTTTTGAAGACATTGAAAGTTCTGTGTCAATAAGATCTTAGATAAGAAAAAGTTGTTAGGCAAATTCATCCGACTTTAAATCAATAAGAAACTCCTGCTTTTACCATAAAGAATGAAATACAAAATCAGTGGTTGAATGTACTTTATGACGAGCCACCTGCCAAAATTTGAGCATCATCCTATCCTTCAGATGAACACCCCAAAGGAGAACTTGTTTCCCAGCATGTCCCCATAACAATGCCAATTACTTGATGAAGGCACAACACATAAAAATTCAGTGATGTTCAAATTTTCAAAAGGATGCTATGATCAAGGAACGTATATGAATAATAGAAAGAAACACCAATGAGCATGCACAAGAACATGCAATACAGAGTAGCCCGATAAGTTGATTCGAGATCTCCCTATCAACTTCTTGGCCTAAAAAAAATATTTCTCGATAAAGTCGGTTGACTAGGGTTTGTATCACTTAATTTCAGGATCTTAACGTGGCTCAAGATTCAAGAAGTTAGTAAAATACTTTTTAAGTGTATAGAACCATAGTTGTTAAATGTTCCAGGTCACTAAATCGGCAAGGTTTCTGGGGAACAAGCACAAAGCATCAATGCACACTAATAACACCATCAGCTACGCATTAACAAAGGGGCAGGACAAAAAATGGCAATTCAATGTCTTCATAATAATTTCGGGGTTACATAATGTTTTTTCATATATATTTAACCAGCTGTTCAATTTCAACTCCTTACCTACCAAGAAGAAGTTTAGGGAATTGATCCTATTTTAACAGCAAAAATCAACTAGTATATTATTTTGCATCCCCAGAAACTACATTCCCTATTGAAATTGTTGTTCAAAAATCAATATAAAAAAGTGTGTACAACAAAAAAGTGGAATTGAGGACCAAAACTTTGGCCTATGCGACCTCATAGGACATGGATGCATGAGGTCGCATGTTTGCTTGCAGAGCTTGTACGCCCTGCCATTGAACAACTTATGCGGCCGCATAGGTTTATTTTATGCAGCCGCATAGAGTTAAAAACGAGTTGTTTGTTGATTTTTCAGCTTGAAATCTAGTATCTTTTTTTGTTGGAAAGTTGTCACTTTTCATTATGTTTTGGCACCATTTCGTATAGTGTTGATTGATGCCTATAAATAGGTGATAGATGATCAATACAAATATATACAAACTACTTGAGATAAATTATATTCCACAAGAAAGATCAAAACCTGTTTTATTCATATTCAAAATTCTATTTTATATTCTTAAGTTTTGAAGGAGTTTTACTAGTGCTTAAGTGTTTATTCTTTTTCAAGGCTTGATAAGTCCCGCAAACTATTTGCCAAGAATCCTTTTAAACATCAAATTCAATTTGAGAGGGGGTAAATATCGTTTGAGGACAACGATTACGTGTTTAAGCCTTCATCCATTATTTCAATTTTCTTGTTACTTGTTTTTGTTTCTTTTCCATCCCCTTTGTGTTGAAACATTCTTTCTACAAACTACAACAATTCTCAGACGATATTCAGTAATGAAGAATGAAACTACGATGTCGACGATCCAGAATTGGCACCACTTGCGGATTCAATAGATGAAGATACCGAAGCCGTAAAAATGGAGAGGCAAAAGTGTCAATAGGATGAACTCATATGCCGCGATCATATTCTTAATGCTCTATCTGACCAATTTACGATCTCTACACAAACACATCATCGGCAAAAGAAATATAGGATGCTTTAGAAAACAAGTATAAAGTCGAAGAAGAAAGTACTAAGAAATTTTTAATATCAAGGTATTTTAATTTCAAATTCCTTGATAACATTCTCCTTCTTCTCCAAGTGCAAAAACATCTTCGAATTGAAGAAGAATAAATGGCAAGAGATAAGAATGACAATTTCTATGAAGGCACTTCAAAAGCCAATGCCATGGAGAAGATCGAACCTTCAATTACATCCAACGAGAAAATGTTATAAAAACTTTAACAAGTTTAAGAAGAAGTCCAAGAGAGGTTGCTTTGTATGTGGGAAATCCAGACATTATGTAAAAGAATGTCGACACCGAAAGTAAAACAACTCCAAAGGAAGAGTGAGCTCCATCAAAGAAGATAATATTGTGGCCACCGTAAGCATGATCAATGCAAATCAATCTTGATCTTCCAAAATAAATAAACAGGTCCCACTTAAAATTTATGTCAAAGTCAACCCTTCAATTCATTTTTTTTTTTCAACAGGACCATGAACATAGGTGAAGGCTGTTGAGGTGAGAGGCGAAAAAGGGACCAAGAAGTCGAGGGGTGGAGTAGGGAGTCTATATTTGGTTTGGTTTGGTTTAAGGTCCAAGAAACCAAACCAAGCAATTTGACTAGTTCATTAAGGAATCAGGGTTGAATAGGGATGGAAAACTGGAGTTTGGGCCAGGTGGTTGGGTCTTGCTTATAGACTAGATACTTTTGGAAAATATACAAAATATGGTGTTATTTGGGTGAAAGAAATTGTTTTAGCACTACTTTATGGACTTATTTTAACACATTTAGCCTGGGATAATTACCTGATTGGTTACTAAATTTTGGGTAAGATTTTCAAGAGATGGATTAAATTACATTTTGTAAATTTCAGTGACTAACAAGTAAACTTTTGAAGTTCTCAATGATTAATGTGGTTACATTTTGTAAAGTTCAGTGGTTAATGGGGGAACTTTTGAAACTCAGTGACCTTTTGAAAATCTTACACAAAGTTTAGTGAATAATCATGTAATTTATTAATCTTTAAGTTTTTTTTTAGTTTTTTTTTCTTTGTTTAATATTAGAGAGATCGGCAGACAACCTTGTCAGTTACCTCGGGATAAAAGGCCACTCATTTTTTCTAAGTTTGGTGATACTAGAGAAAATAAAATTGTGAGATGGGAGTATAAAAAAAAAAAAGAAAAAGAAAAAGACTAAAAAACATAAAGATTGATCAATTACATGATTGGTCATTGAATTTTTTTTAAAGATTTTCTGAAAGTCACTGAACTTCAAAAGTTTCTACATTAGCTACTGAACTTTACAGAATGTAATTTCATTACTGCTGAGTGATGGATGAAATTACATTTTATAAAATTCAATGACTAACGTGAAATTTTTTTAAGTTCTCAATGATGGATGAGATTACATTTTATAAAGTTCAATAATTAAATGGAAAACTTTTGAAATTAAGTGACCTCCTAGAAACCTTTTGCAATGACCAGTCAAGTAATTATCCCCATCTAGCCATGATTTTTCATTATTTCAAAACTCATTTTTTTAAAACTCATTTTCAATCTTACATTCTTATAATAAAATTTTATGCATGTAAATTCAAAACATTTTCCTACTTTCAAATTACATATTATCCAAAAATTCATTATTACAAAACTCATTTTGAAGAAAGGGGCTCAGTTGGAATAATTATTTCACTTCCCATAGTATGCTAGTGTTTGTGTTTGTTTAACTCTTGATCGAGTTTTATTAACAAGAGTTTAGTAGATTTTAATTGTTTTAGATAAAAGTTTGATTTTTAGTAGGTTTTGATAAAAGATGTTGAGATATGTGGTTGAAAAGTTATAGATCCCATAAAATATGTGATTAAAATTAATTGTTGACTTTGATATACATTTTAGTTCTTTTTTTGGCTTAACCAAATAGGGCTAAAAGAATTTTTAACTTTGAATATGTCCATCAACTACTCGGGATTGTTAGTGTTACACACGAAGTCTATCGAGCTAGATATAATTAGTTAAACAATGAAAGTTACATTGGTTGAACTTCGTGTTACAAATAAATTTCACAGACTAATTATTGAAATATAAATCAATATATAAAGGATTGGACTATTAATTATCCCAAACTAAGAGAAGAGTCCATGCCCTTATATATTGACACATATTTTAGTAATTAGCTGATGTGAAATTCATCCACAACACTTCGATATTGCTAGAAAGAAAGCATAAAATTCTCACATTCCTCGCGATTTTAGTATGTACATCCTTAAATGATGGGATTATGATTCGTCATGAAACATCATATGGTCGTCATGAAAGAGTTGGACAAACATAGGAGTCAAAAAAAAAAAGAGGAGGAGGAGGAGGAGGTCTATACTGAATGAGTTACACTACACTTACCTAATTTTTTACCTAATGGATTGCCACCCAGTAGGAGACCGTCACTTGTCAATTCGGTAGAACATTAGGTAAAAAATTAGGTACAAATAGAATTTTTCGTATTGAACGTGCCATTTTCACTGTGGAGCATACATTTGTTGTCGCACAAATTTTTGCAGGACAAATCACGTTGTTTGACAGCAAGGTTCGTTAAGAATGTGACCGCTAATGGTACCCTTTTATAAAACTATTGACTACAAACTTTTAAAATCACACATAAAGCAAAAGTAGAAAAAGGGTGTATCAAATTATAAAGAGCTTATTTTTTAAAATACATATAACATTTTGTTATACAAGTGAAGATGATTTCATACCTACTGTTGACCCCAAAAAATGACCCAAACACGTAACCAATAGAGTTCTTCCGCATGAGCTTCTTCCTGCGCGTAGTAACACACCGTTAGTCATTCGTCACCTTTTTCAGTGGGGGTGGAAGCGATCGCAAGCACTCTGATGATCAAGTTAGTGAGTTGGTAAACGGAATATGGAACGTCCGACAGTGATGTTCACCGGAATGTGACTTTTTAGTGGTGGTGAGCTTATGGGTAGTGATAATATAGAACTTGTGATTCTTCTCTCTTTTTAGAGACCAACCACTTCCTTTAGTGCAAGTGTGGGTATTTATAGTGAAAGGGAATAAGAGAAGAACCGTTGGATGTGGAACACATAGTCTTAAATCTAGGGTGAAGCATCCTCTCCTAGGTGTCAATCCGTCAATTCATAGACAGGTGGTTCATATAATACTTCCTGATATTGTAAAGCATTGACCTGACATTTTGGAGCCTGCCATACGTCTCATCAATCAGTTCTAAGAATTTGATTATTGAGATCTTTCATAGAAAGATCTTCTAGTACGTAGGGTTGAAGTGTAGCGGTTGTGGTTGGAGTGTTAATTGTGTTTTGGATGTATCACTTCAGATATAATTTCAGTTACAGCGAGGTGAGGCGGAGTGCGGGCCTTTGCATCCGCCATGGGTGGTAAATGAAGTAAGTTCGTCAGCTACGTGGCGAGACAAATCAGTTCGTCCACCATGTGGCAAAGCGGAATCAATTCGTCCAATTCGTGGTGGGGACAAAATCAGTTCGTCCAGTCGGGGGATGAATCCAGTTCATCCTCCACGTGACATATGTATTCAGTTCGACTCTTGACGTGGGAGATGACTTGGAAAAACCCGTAACACCTACTAAATTTTACTGCATATGGAGATCATAGTGGTTACATTTTTTGTCATTGCTATAAAACAAAGTAATCAAATTTTAAAGGAAAATTGACTTAAAATTGTGAAAAACCTCAAGTAGTCAATTTTTAAAGGAAACGAAAACTTGGATGATCAAAGTTGCCTTATAAATTGTCCAAGCATTTAGAACAAATACTTTTTCAACATCACTTGACGGGGTTGGATGAGCAGATTATTCTATATGATTGTAACAAATTTTAATATGGTGAAAATTTCTGTCATGTCCATAATTTTTATCCAATAAAGTTTTCTAGAAGGGCATTTCTCTAAGATGAGCTTTGATGAGGTGCAGATAGAGGTGGTTGAATTTATAATCTTATGAAGTAATTTTTTTTCTTGACATTTCTTACATATTTTTTTGTTTGTAAAGGAAATGTGTTGTTAGACTTCACAATTTCCTTTTTTTTTTTTTTCTTTGAAATGATAGCGGAAGTTATTTCTATGTATGTTGTTTCATACATATTGGTTGCGACACGTAAGGTTTCCGCCCTTAAAATACATTGCTACTTCCATATCAAAATGAAAAAAGCCATACATCAATATGACAAGATAAAAAATCACGTGATTGATTGCTAATTTTACAATAATAGGAAACAATAGAAAATAGGGAAAAGCAAGTAAAATTAAAATGTAAAATCACTTCAATTTATTTATGACACGTATTATATTTTAGTTTTTTTTTAAAAAAATGAAAATGTGATTGGGCCGAATTAAAATCTGATTTTAATTTAAGTCAAAGTCAAACAATCAATATCAACCACATCTTTCATGAGTCCCACATCTTTTCAACCACATATTTCAAAAACTTTTATCATAATCCATTAAAAATCTGATTTTAATTCACATCAAACACTCCCTACAACTAACAAGATAAGTGCAACGTTACGTGGACAAAGGACCTTAAACCTATCAAAACCCTATCTCAAGACAAACTCTAACAACGTACTTAGCAGGCAGTTTTGAGGTTAATTAAAAAATAAATTATTTTAATCCCATTTTACAATTAACTTTCATTAAATTGTGTGCCCGTAGCTTTTTATGGAAGGGTTTCTTGAATAAGTTATATTGTGTCAGTTTATTTATTAAAACTCTTTTAATAAGATAAAACATTTTCAAAAAATCGCGCAAACACGTTGAAAATTAACTTTTAATCTTATAAGTAATTTCTGACTTTTTAAAAGTCTTGTCGAATGAGATCCTCGATAATTTAACATATACACGAGTATAAGGATAAAGGATTCTCTTATCTACTTTTATACTACTTCCTAGTATGTACTCTGAGCCACATGTCCATTGCTTCGGCACATTGTATTTGCATAGCTAGCACCTAGTAAATATTTTTCAAAATATTTTATTCGTTATAATTGTTTTTAAATAAAATAAAAAACTAGTAAATCTCAAAATTTATAAAAATAAAATAAAAAGAATAGTCTATATAATAGAAAAAATATTCAACTAAATTTGAATGATTAAAGGATGCGCTATTTTGGAATATCAATAAACCCTGGACAAAAAAATGAATTCATATAACAAGGTTATCTTTTTTTTTTTTTTCTTTTTTTTTTTGGCGTAGGAACCTACAGCTGATTCCAATGAGTGTGCACTGAGTAAATCTCGCTCCATGTGCAGTAGCCCGCAAACCACACGGGAGAGAGAAATCGCATTAGGCAAGCTCGGTGCTACAGGGTCGACCAAGAAATTGTTGGCAGGAGATTTGAACTCGTGACATTCGGTCTCCTCGTTCACCTGCTCCACCAACTCAACCACCTAGATGTGTCAATGGGCCGAGTCGAAGCGGCTCGGCCCTTAAAGCCACGAGCTCGGCTCGGCTCGTGGCTCGTGG
>CAIGRF010362798.1:0-13371 GCA_903798235.1 Fraxinus ornus | reverse complement strand
AAAAAAAAAGGTGGAAAATGTTTTCCCACCTATTAGGTGAAAAAACATTTTCCATCATTTGTGTATCAAAGGGTTGTACCTAGGAAAAGAGAGGAAAACATTTTCCGTGAAAAATTTAGCCTATCAAACAGTCAAAAAGTGAAAGTAGATGGAAAATTTCGTCAAATCAAACGGACCCTTAATGTGATAGAAAATATTATTTTATTGAATAATGTGATTGAAAAATGAGTTTTAAAAGAATGTGTGTCAAACATGAACTATTTTTCAAATCACAATATAAATACACCCCATTTAAAACACATTCTTTTATAAATACGCCAACACTAATTTACGAATATAACCCTAAATTAAGTAAACTGTTAAAAGAGTAGAATGCAACACTCATCCTCTCTCCCAACCCTGTTCACTTTCCCCACCATCCGCCTCCTCTGCCTTGATGGGTGGAGCTTGAAGAACAAGTTAGACACTTTTATTAATGCCAAGGAAATGAAGCAGAGCTTTGAACAATTCCGCCAAAATGATATGTTCATTACCATCCAAACTAGAGAGAATGAAACAATTGGAACAATGGCCGATGAGAACCCAAATTTTTTGACAGTGAAACCCATTCAAGGAAACCTTTCTACACTGCAATGAGTCTCGAATTTGCTTGAAACAATACTCACATTGAAATAGGTCTCGCTTGTGCTGCTATTTTTGAAGGCAGCGTGATCAGCATGTTGGTACAAGGCCGCTTTCAGCGACGTTTCCAACTTCGACTTGATCAGGCTAGCCCGTGACAGCAAAAATCGCTATGACATTTGCTCTCGCTCGCTGTGCATGATTTCTTTGCATCAATGGTATAAATTCTCAATAGTGGCAAAAAAATTCGTCCCACCCCGACAGGTTGGCGAGGATCGCTGCCCCGTCTCGAGTCTCGGGGTGAAGCGGGGCGGAGATGCCCTGCCCCTTGAAAAATTAAAATAAAAAAAATGTTTAATTTTGGACATTGTTTGTTTCTAGTGCTTACTTTGGATATTGATGTAGTTAGTTTGAGTATCATTTGTTTTGGATTTTAAAATTTTGAATTTGTATTTTAACTGGAATTTTTTGAGGAAAAAAAAAGGGTCAGGAAACTAGGTAGGCCCGCGCCGTGCCCCGATCCCGGCAGCGGCACCCTTGCCCTGAAACCGCTCCGCTGCCATCTCTAATTCTTAAGCCCTTCTTGCTTTTGCTTTGCTTTTTGCACTTCATGTAACTGCTACAAATGGGCAGATTGAGGTGGGTTTACTGCAAAATTTAATCACTTGAAAATTTTTCTTTATGTATTTTCATAGGTTCTTTGTGTTTCAATCCATCGCCACCCCGATAATAAAAAGATGGGTTATGCTACAGGCGTCCCCCAATTATAGGGGGCTGCCATTTGTCCATTATGGTACCTATTAGGTAAACTATTATGCACAAATAGAATTTTCCTAAAAATATAGAAACGAACAAGATTTTTGGTTGTTAGAAATTGTGGAGTACATAAAGATTAGTGTGAGAAAATTAAAAAGGTTATTTACGCCATTTTATTTAAGTCCATCTTCGTAAGTACTGGAAATATTTAAAATTGTGATGTGGAAAATAATTTTTGTTGTGGCAATATAATTATCCAATATTAAAAGGTGGGAGTGATGAGAAACTTTTGAATACCCAATTTATCCTTATATAATTAGTCATATACCTACATACCCTTATTAAATTTTAGTTTTATTAATAATTATTTAATAACATTAATTCCTTATCAAAAGTAGTTTTAAGCTTTATAAAAGTAGTATACAAAAATGCTTATTTAAATGTTTGTGTCTATTATAATCTGACATGATGATATTTTTGTAGCATATTTATTTATTTTTATTATGTTTAGTGTGATGTATTTAGTGTCGTTTTAGGGTTCATAAAAGTGATATACAAAATATTGTGTATGTGATTCATATAGAGTGGAACATATGTTTACTCAATCAAATTGGTCGATGTCGGAGATTTTTCTTTTTCACTTCTCTATTATTTGCATTTAAAATCCAACACAAACATGCTTATTTACGGTGTTTTTTGAAAGTAAGATTATGCAATCAAGAAAAGAAAATATCACACATCTAGTTGTGCGATCATTTTTGTATTTTTTTCATCACGTGTTAGGTATAGATGGTCGGGTGCTTCTTCTTTAATTTTGATTAGCTTGATAGTGTGGTTTTATGGTTTTTGAAAAGTGGTACAAAATGCTGATTTTAAATATTTCTTGTCTGTGTACAAGGAAAGTAAAATTTCACTCATCTAATTGTAGGACCATTTGTGCTTTTTCATCACATATTAGGTGGGTGTTTGGTGGGGATTAAAATTAGATTTTTAGTATATTATGATAGAAGTTTTTGAAATGTGTGGTTGAAAAGTTATGGGACATATGAAAGATGTAGTTAATATTGATTGTTTGACTTTGATTTAGATTAAAATCTGATTTTAATCCGAAACAAACAGGGTCCTTGGATACTAATAAACATATTTTCTTTTTCTTTTTTTGAAAGTGTACTTTTCTTCTTTTAGTTTCTCCAGTTCGATACATTTAGCTCATGTTTGACCATCATCTTTTAAATTTTATTTTTTTTTAAACTCACTTTCAATTATACGTTTCATGAAATTCACAATTTTATCAATTTTTAACTATATATTTCATGATTTTTTATCAAATTGTACTAAAATTTGATTTTTAGCTAAACTTTACAATGGCTTAGTAACATTTTGGGGTTAATGAAAAGTGGTACGGTTAAATGCTAATTTAAAGTATTTCTAAGGCACGACATGTAAGACTCTATTACCCTAATGCACAAGAAAACAAGGAAGTTAGTAGTCATTTGGATGACTTATCCATTGACAGAAATTCGCAACAATATCGTAAATGACCATATAATGAGGTAAAGGACTCAAAAGAAAATTCGAAGCGTAAATTCGATTTTACATGTGTGGACTTGAGAAGTTCTTGGAAGCAAAGGAAAGGATACATGAAACTATGGTATTTGGTTCATCTCCTCCGTAACATCTGAGGAATGTAAGGAAGAAAAGAAGAATAGGAAGAACATAAATGAAATGAATAAAGCTATTGGTACCCGGAGTGTTTACACTCCGGGTTACACGCCCCTCACATAAGTGAGGGGCCCACCATGGACACCAGGTAAAATATAATAATTCTGCCCCCCCCCCCTATTGTGAGGGGGGCAGTGGGGTCGGGTTCCCGGGCGTTAGCGCCCGGGTACCCATAGCAAAACTGAAATGAAATTCCTAGTAAGTGACCAAGTCATATAATTGCCTACGGAGGTGTCATTGTGTCAGGGCAGTAACAGTGGAGGCAATTGCATTATTGGCATCGTGTGTGTGGGTGATGGTAGCCTGTGGACAGTGGCTGATTTTATTTTTGAATTATGCTAGATGCACATTCTTGAATAATATTGTGCGATGTGTGAAAAATTGTACCATTAATTTGATTAAATGTTATTAAAATTAATGTTCCAAAGTGCTGTCACGTCAAACAATGTCATCTATAATATCAAATTTAATGTTTGTAGCAAAACTGTTTATTTTTTCTGGTTTTGTGGGGGAAGAAGATAAAGTTTTCTTTTATTTTTTGATTTACTTATTTTTATTGTTTAATTTGGAAAGTATAAATTACTGTTTTGCCCTTTTTAAATTGTTAAAAATTTGATCAAACTTAATTTTCTGATTAGCTAACAAAAAAATGGATGGTTTCCATCTATTTGTCCTCTAGTCACATGCACTTGAAATGATTGGGATCACAGATACAATAAATGAAAGATTAAGGCATAAGCTGCAAAGTTTTGAAAGATTTGGGGCCATAGCTATAATTATCTCCAAAAAAAATAAGTTTTTAAAGAATATGTACCAAGTGAATGCTAAAAATAACTTAAATAAAAGGAAAACTTGTTTTTTGGTCAAGAGGGATTTACCATTATTTTTGGAGCCATTACGAGGAAATGAAAACATAAAAAACAATAAATTTTTTTTTTTTTTAGAAAATTATTTTGTTTTCGTGCCCAAAAATACTCTTAAACGGACTCGAATACATTTTAGTTGGAATTAATTAGGTTTTCAGTCAAAATAATTAGTGAAATAATTAATAATGTATTGACCTACGCGAACGTATAAATAGTAAGTTAATAGCTCGTCTATTGTATAAGAGGGAAATATAGTAGTCGATTTCATTTTAAACAGTAAATGAACATTTTCATTAGAAGATTTAAGAGAATTTATGGAATAGCATATAATACGACTAATTGTATGTAGAACAAGTAAAAAAACGTATGGATTGTTTTTAAACTAGTTAAAAGAATGTTTTCTCGTCTAAATAAATTGTTTATCGAATATAAAATTTTATTGGACAAGAGTATACAATATAAAACGTATGTATTAACAACAACTTTTTCAATTTTTAGTTAGTAATCTCTCTCGAGCAAAACTAAATCTATTCTCATACCCAAATTTACTATATCACTATGTAAATTTATACATATATAAAATCATTCAATTGTATTAATTCAATCATGATTGCATAAATTATAATTATATCTCGATCTCTTATAAAAATTATCTATGTATTTTTGCATGAATTAGATAATTATATCTCATCTCATTCTTAATATTATCCTTAAATCAAGCAATTGATAATTAAACAATTAAATGTCAATTAAACACACAATCAAAGTTGCATGAAATCAACTGAATTTAACAAACACAAGGCAAACTACACATTCATACTAACAGTAACACCTTAAATTTTCATCAAGTTTAGAATATTACCAAAAATTCACTTCTCTTTACGTTAAATGCGATAAGTAAAATAACTGGAATATCCATAAATTTAAATTAAACATGAAAATTGTATCTTTACGAAAATAGCATAATCGCTTATCTAATTAAATCACATATCTTTGAACGAATTAAACAAACTAATAAATTGAAGACGGAAAAAAAAAACTTAATGTATATTTTTCCTTCAATCCCCTGGCCGTCGGCATCATCATCCTACCACAAATCCAATCGACCCGAACTAACCTGTAATTTTTTTGTAAGAGTGAGTATTTAAAAATATCAGTAAGATATGTACAGTTTCCATATATAATTATATAACAATAAAATAAGCATTTCATGACACTCTTCTCTTATGGAGTATATCGGTGATCAAGCAAGATACCTATCATTAGTGATTTTGAATCTCCAAAGAAGCTCACATTTCAATCTAAAGAACCCAATAGAGTTCACATCTCATTAGGTCGAACCCGAAGGTCCACTGGCAATGCATATATAAATTACTAAATACAAAAGTATATGAAAACGAATCACTTGCACAAAAATATCTTACCTCGTTTATTGAAAGATTGTAAAATAATGCATGTGAAAACCCTTTTCCTATGTTTCTTTTTCTCTTTGCTTTGATTCTCTATGAGAATGTCTATGAATAAATATATAATTTTTCTTGATTTCATGGGGCATTTATAGTGAAAATAAATGTTTACACATTGAATTTTAGTGCAATAATAATACAAAAGTCATGTATCACTACCACTACCAATCGGATACGAATGGGCTCAAATGGTAGAGTTAGTAGTATATTCTACTATTATTTTCCCGATACAATCATCCCATTGAAAATAAGACATGTGGCCATCATGAACTTGGTTTCAACAAGTGATATTTGAATTGTACTACACTATTGTTTTCATATCAAATAAAAATCACGTGTGGTAGGAATTAAAAGAGGAATTTTTTTTACTTAATTAATATTGCAAGCTCTAACCAACTCTATACCTATTATTCTTTTGATCGAACTTAACTTGATGTAGTCTAATCCAAAATAAATTTTTCTCGTATTGAAAATTTCTAATTAATTACGACATACAAAAAGAGTCAAATATTGATACACTGATTTTCCCTCTATCAAATTTAAAACATATTTTACTTTAATCCAATTTTTCAAAATATGAATATATATAGTATATAGAACAAATAAATTATATTCTTACAAATTTTCGGGGCATCACACTAACAACCAATTATTTAAGCAATCATAGCTTGATAATGAAATAATAAAAAATAGTAGCCTGAAAAGTTTGATAATATCATGATAGATTATGGATTTAAGATCATAGAACGCAACAAATGCATTTGCATCAAAGACACCGAAAATTGTTATGTAATTTTATAGCTTTACATTACTACATGCTTATGGTTAGTAACAATGACAAGATGGTTAAATCTACTAAAACTATGGTGAATTCAAAATTTGACGTGAAAAATACGAATTAACTAATGTGACACTGGAAGTTAAAATTTCAAAAATATCAGATGAATTCATTCTAAGTCAGTCATATTATGTGGATAAAATTCTTGAAAAAATTAATAAAGATGATTTTAAAATGACTAGAATACCGATAGATACAAGTCAGCGTCTATCTACAAATAAAGGTGAAAGTGTCTCTCAAGTAAATTATTTTAGAATTATTAAAAGTTTGATATACTTGATAAATTGTAAAATACCAAACATAGTTTACATAGTTAATAAACTGAGTAGATATACAAGCATTTTAGGAGCTGATCACTGGAAATAAATAGTAAGAGTCTTGAGGTACTTAAGATAAACTCATAGTTATGTACTGCACTATACTATATATTCAGTAGTAATTGAATGATATAGTGATGCTAACTTGATATCTAATATCAAAGACTTAAAGTCTAGAAGTGAATATGTGTTCACATTGAGAGGTACAGCTATATCACGGAATGTTCTAAACAAACAGTTATAACCAAATCTACCATGGAATATGGGCTAAGATAAATGTAGCGAAAAGGCTGAGTGGCTACACAACTTCTCAGAGGATATTTCAAGATGGTCAAAGTATGTGCCTACAATTTGCATATATTGTGGTAGTCAATCTGTGTCTGGAAGGACATATAACACCTTGTATAATGGTTAGTTTAGATATATTTCGTAAACATAATACCATAAAGTAAATACTCTCAACTAGAGTTATCTCCGTTGACTATGTAAGGTCAAAGGAGAATATTGTGAATCTGATAACCAAATGTTTAAATGGAGAGTTAGTTTGAAATTCGTCTGAAGGAATGTGACTTAAGTCGTTGAACGAATAAGTTAATACAATGCATATCTAACCTAGTTGATTGGAGATCCTAAAATCTAGGTTCACATGGACAACCTAATTGTAAAAAATCAAATCATTGTGAGGGATAATATCTACTACTGTCCACTCACGGTGATGCCCATAAGGATAAATGATAAACAATAAATTCTTATGTATCGAAAATCGAGTGTAGTAATACGGGTTATTTGTAATATGAAATCACCTATGCTAGAGAGAATTGGGGTGACTTCTAAGGGAATTGTGTAGGGCTCAAATCTTAGGAAATTTCGCAAAATTAGGTGTATATTCATGGCTACAAACAAACGCAACAATGAGAATTGAATTGTATTATAAAGAATCACGTGTAGAGTATATCATCATTTATACAAAAATCAAAATGGTTCAAAGATATTGTATTTATTGATCAACTAGTAAAGTAAATATATTTACACAAGAAATAATGTTCAAATGGTAATGCCTACATATCAAATACATGTTTCAAACATTGAACTTTATCATCAAGTCTTTATATTTCCCGTTCCATTCTCTCCCAATTTTCATTCATGCGGGGGGTATTGGAAAAATGACTTTGTGGGGGCTAGTTTGACTTAATTTTGAGTGGAACATATTCGTTCATTTTGGAAGATTAAAGTTGATTCGTGTTCTTTTCATAAGAACTTTGAAATCATGTATTTACTTGTCAAAAATAATATTCGAGCAAATTAGAAATTGAAGCTCGAAATTAATGAATTGGTAGAGATTTATATGCTGGGGGGAAAACTACTTTAGTTTGTCCCACACATGAAATGTAACGAGAGGCAAAGACCAGTTTATTGCAATATTTTTGAATGGTGTAATTTTGTGTAGTATAGATGTTCTCTCCACATGCACGCACAGGGGATGCAAATCACAGACCAAATTAGCACTTCGGGTCTTCAACCTATGTGCAAGCTCGATCTGTGTGCACGAATATCGGATTGAATGAATCAAAATTGATCCCTTAGAAGAGTTCACGCTTTGCCTTTATTTCATATTATTCGCTAAAAATATACATCGTAAGTGCACGGGATCGCGATCAAGTAGTGAAATAGGTTTTTTGAGTCCGAGTCGATCCCTCAAAGAGTATTTATCCAATTACAAGAGAATTGATTCAATTAACGATAAAGGCACACACAATTAAACTCTTTAAAATTAGTATTGAAAAGGAAATGATTAACTTTAAACTAACAATTGCAAAAGTTGTAGGATTTTTAGATTTCAAATGAGTTGGAATTTACGACTTCGCTTAACCTTCATTTCATTAATATCTCAATAATAACATGAACATGCAAATCACCAAAATACAATGCTAGACCCGATTCTCCAATTTTAGTTAATCACATCTCTCGAGTGAAATTAACCCTAATCGACTAAGTTTATCCACAACTAACCAATTGCATTAAATGGTGATGAAAATAACTCAAAGGATCGCCTAGGGTTAGGAGTATATATCTATCACCTAAAATAACCTAGGGCATTAATCATCTAGGTCTAGAAAGCACAATAACTTCTCAATAATTGCACAAATTACCTAACTCATTCATCTATTAGCCAAATAAATGAGGGAAATGCAACACAATAATTAATGCACAAAGACAATGGTAATAATAGCATCATTAAATAAATATATAGATATTAATAAAATTTAGGTTAAACTACATCATAAATTCCAACACAATAAATTAGCCCATTTTATATATATGATAACAAAGGAAAATATATATCCAATACATTACAAATATGGAAGAAAATCTGAGAAAAATCAATTGTATAGATAAAATCCGATTTGAAGCCTTGCTTGATTTTCTCGCAAAGTCTTGCCAAATCCTTGATGTATTTCCCTTTTGATGCTTTTAATTTGCTCCCAAAAATTACCAAACAAAAACAAAAGAAGAAGGAAGAAGAAAGAAGAAAGGAAAATGAAAGAACAAAAAAAAGGAACTAAGAGAAGCTGCAGTGTCCCCAGCAGAAGCCAAAAATATCATTATGTGGAAGGAGACATTAGGCTGATTTTTAAAACAAAACCTAGTGATACTTGCAGCCTTGGTCCCTAGTTTTATAAAAAATAATTAAAATAATCTTCAAGTTTCAAAAGTGAGCCTAACAACAACGAAAAAACACTCCAAGTCTTCCAAATTTCATCATGTACAATCTGGTCATCAGAATTTGACTTTCATTCCACATTTTGCCATCCATAAATTGCATCCCAAGGTCCTCAAATTTTGGCACTTGTACATCTTGGTCCCCAAAGTCATGTTTTTTGCACTTTTGGTCATCTTTTCCTTCCTTTAACTCATTTATCCACCAACTTAGAATTTTGGCCTACAAACACCTTAATTACACAATTATGAATAGGAATCCATTCATGTTCTTCAATAAATAGCTCGTGAAGGTGCCTAATAATGTATAAAAACAAACTTATCACATATCAATCTTTTATTTTTATTTTTTTCTTCCAATTGACTTTCCAACTCTTAAAACTCCTGTGTTTATTGCTAGTTAATGGAGAGATCCATGGGAGTTCCATTTTTATCGAATTTGAAGTCAGTCATGGAATCCACCCACTCCATCACCTTGCCATCAAGTCCATTCAACTTGATCATAGGCCTTACTTATGTCTAGCTTAAGAGCCATAAAACCCGTCTGCATGTTATTCCTCACGCTCAAAGAGTGACGTAGCTCATATTTGTTAGGTATTTAATGTAATTGGCAAATCTGTGAACAAAAAGGACTATAATTGATATGTTGTAAAAATTCAAGGAGTATTGTGTAATTAGATGAAATTAAGGTATTTTAGGTCTAGAGTTCGAGAATGAAAAAGAAGGAAAAACAGCGCAGAATTTTGCTAGACGTCGTCAAGACTTGGCTCAAGCGTCAGAAACAGAAATTTCATCACCCGACTGTCACCTTGCCTTTGCTCGCCTCGTTCGAGCGACAGTGTCATCCGAAATTTTTTTAATTCATTTTTTAAAGACTTTTTCTCCGGCTCATTCATTCCTTAACCTACATATAAATATCTAAACGCCACAGAATAGTTTTACAAGGTTGAATATTAAGAGAAACACATTCCTTTGAGATCATCTTCATATATTTTGCTTTCAACCTTCATCCTATTATTGGCTATTGATAGTGAAAACATCAAATTCACAATTCAAATACCAAATTGCTGATTCCTTCACACATGTTAGAGTTTCTGAAGATCAAGGGAAGGTGACTAGAGTCCCAGTCGTTGAAGAACGCGGTGTTCTTCGTGAATCCACAGAAGATAGACGATTTCATAAAGTTGGGAGTTGTTGCAGGAAAGCGCAATCCAGGAGAGCTTTGGAATATGTAGCTGTTAGTCGGTATAGGAGCACAAAATCCATGAGAGTTGTTGGAATTACAGTCAGGAGGTCAATAGAACGTGTCGTCGCCTAGTCTGGTAGATTGTAAGTTATAAATCGTTTACAGTGGATTGTTCACTGACAAAGTACCCGAAGTTTTTACCCAGTTAGGGTTTCTCCGTGATCAATCATGTGTTATTTATTACTTTTATAATTGCGGTAATTCAACATAGAAAAATATGAATTACAGGATTAACCATCTAGGAAAATAATAAATAGTAACTTGTTACTGTTTAATTATTAAGTATTTTAATTCCGCATAATCACTTATTCGTCCTCCTCTAAGTGTTGTTAGGGTCGAACTTCGTATTTTCAATATTGTTCCTGATTTATCTACCGAGGACGAAAGCATATGCTTTTTAGAGATAAAACGGGTAAAAATCCTCTTAAGCCGATTTGCTATCGTTTTTTAGTAATAAACTTGTAAACCACATTACACAATGTGATGGACCTGTAGTCTATAGTACAAGAGGCATTTAACAGAACTAAATTGGTCTCTTTAATTGCTATGGATCATTAAATTCTTAGGGTGCATTTCATTTGTAGTTTTCAAGCTATTCTAAATTTTTAATTTTACAAAACACTCAAAATTTGTTTGGTCTTGTATTTTTAAAAAAGAGTAATATTATTCATCATCATTGGTGTTAAACACCCGTTTATGTGGCAATTATATGATATTAAATGATAGATTCATTTAAATGTAAAGTCAAATGACTCATTTAATTCAACTTATAAAGTGCAATCACATAAACTGGTGTTTTAGCACCAGATACTATTATTCTTTAAAAATGAATTTTCAAAAGGAAGTTTAAACTTATAACATAAAACTCAATTTTTTTTTACATTTTTTGTGTTTTAATCATTTAAGCTCATGTTTGACCATATTTATTTTATACTCATTTTCAACCACACATTCACATAATAAAATATTTTGCACGTAAATCTAAAATATTTTTCTATTTAATCACATATTCTCCAAAAAAAACTATCTATTCAAAACATCATTTTCCTTAATTTCTTTTTATAATTGCCATCAAACATGGGCTAAATTGAAAAAATTCAAACTCTTAATAATTCACTATAATATAAAAGAGCCAAAAAAAACTTGACAACACGTGTCACGATTTCCCATCGTCAAAATGTTTTTTTTTTCACGCATCTCCTCATCTTCACGCCATCTTCCATTTTCACACGCATCCATACCGTCCACATCATTCATCAGTCCACCACCATTAATTACGCTGAATTGTCGTGTCTATGGCTTCCCTTTTTTTTTTCTTGATTTTCACGCATCTCTTCCTCTTCACGCCATCTTCCATTTTCACACGCATCACCACCATTAATTGCGCGGGATTGCCGTATCTATGGCTTCCCTTTCAACTTATTCCGAGCAGAAACTCCGGAGAGTAACACCTCAAGTTTGGTGAGTGTTTTAATTTCGATTTCAAAACCCCGCAAAATAATCGTGACTAAAAATTTATCCACTTCCATTTCTTCACATTTTGCCGTAATATTTGGTGAGTATTTTAATTTCTTGTTAATTTTACTGATGTTTTTTTCTTTTTATGTGATAATTTAAAATGCTTCCAAGAATGCAGAGCGAGCCAGTGTACAATGGGTGTAGGAGCTTTGTAATGCCGTCATTTCTATGCCCAGGTAAATTTGAATTCGAAATTTTAGCGAAGCTATAATTTGTTTGGTGTTCTTTTTTCTTTTTTTTTTTGAATCAAATATCATATAAGTTGTTTGAATTTGATAGCTTTAAAATGTCAATAGCTAACAAATGAAGAAAATGCCAAAAAAACAAATGAATATTTCCGTGCTGCACGGAGAGTGTGTGCGTCTCCGTGCGCGGGCACAATTTTTTTTTTTCTTCTTCTTCTTCCTTTTTTTAGCTATTGACATTTTAAAGTTATCAAACTCAAACAAATTATATGATATTTGATTTAAAACAAATGAATTTAAGGGAGAAGTTTGTAGAGGTGACGACGAGGGATGCTGTAAAAACTATTGTTCTTACTGGTAATTTTCCTAGATAGATTTGTTTCTTTATTTAATTATTTGTTTTAATTGATATTTGATCATTTTGAATTCCATAACTGATGCTTGTTTTTTTATGGAGCGTATTACAAGTTCGAGCGACTTACTTTAGTGTTACTTTACTCAAACTATCAATGAAAATTTCTATTCTGCAAATTTTCGCACCTCTACTGCTTTTATCATGGAAAATTGTCTTTCCAGGCAGTTATGTTGATTTTAGCTTCATCTCAATGTTATATCTATAATATGTGCAGGTTTGTGCTATAAAAGCTCCCGGGTTTACTACACAAATGCTTCGACCTTTCTCATTCTGCCTAGATTTGGCAAATTCTTGAACAACCCCAATATCTATTTCTGTAATTTATGACATCTTTATTTTTTTAATTTTCATTAACTTGCTTGTGATATTTGAAATCTAAGTTGTGATTTGTATGCCTACTCAAACACAAATGAACAATGAACTACAATGAAGGGGACATAAGGTCTTACCTCAAGAAGTAGAAAAAGGCAAGGCAACTAGGTTGAACTTCATTATCTCTTTAGTAGGGTATCAAAATCTAATTATATATGCCCCGTCCTTTTTAAAAAATAGAGAGAGACCTTCAAGTGCGAAGTGAAAAAGAGTAGCAAATTTATTGGAACTAGTTAAAGTTGAACGTGCATTGCACGTTATTCTGAAATATTTTTTAAGTATTGTGAAAATAATATTTGACCCCCTCTCCATTTACCCTTTTGATTTAAAT
>CAIGRF010362784.1:32902-46187 GCA_903798235.1 Fraxinus ornus | reverse complement strand
GTTTGCAAATTTTAAATATCTGAATATATTAATTTTAATTATTTGTCCTTCTAAATAATGTATAAAGAAATAAGAAATAATCCACATTTCATTCATACCGACACTACCTTATAAACAAATATAAGCATTTTCTAGTGGATGAGAGGTAGGACACATCGAACCTTTCAAAATGATGTCCAATTCATTTGCCACCACTCGACAACCTTATAGATAATATCTATCTAATTTCTAAAAAATTAAAATCAATATTTTGAAACAAATCATAAAATTACAAGTTCTTACATATATTATATGAAGAAAGAAATTTTTATCATTGATCGAAGGTACATTTATGCTTCCAATTTAAAGGAGAATAAAGATAAAGTAAACGGAGTCTTGATTAATATTTTAAGTACACAAAAAGTTAAAACATTTAGATGGTGTTTGGTATAGATTAAAATCAGATTTTAAGTAAATTGTGATAGAAGTTGAAGAAATGTTGGACCCATGAAAAGATGTGGTTGAAATTGATTGTTTGACTTTGACTTTAACTTAGATTAAAATCAAATTTTAATTTGGCCCAAACAGGCCCTTAATAGTGACGGAATCTTGATTCCTCCTTAAATCTTGATCAACAATATAAAAGCTAGCTTTCTTTATCTTCTCCATCCTTTTGACTTTGGTATCGAAGCGAAGTTCAGGTAAAGCATTCAAAGCTAGAATATGTTGGGTTTCAAGCATTGTTCATACATTGAAGATGCTTAAATCTTAAGAAGCAAATTGCATCATAAAATGAATGTTCAATGAAAAATGTAAAAATATAATGGAGTCAAAAAAGTAGATTAACATCTTTTATTTAATTTAATCGTCTTCTATTCGAGGACGAATAAACCTGATTATCCAGTTATCCATGTCATCTGCACAAGAGCAATGAGCTAGGAATTTTTATTCACTTTAAGCTAAGCCAACAATCATTCATTCATATTACATGAACATCCATCCAATCTACATATGTACAAGACAATCGATGGAAAGAGACGTAATCCCTGTCCCAATCCTATATTTTTTTTTTCTTTCCTATGGTGGAAACCTGATTCGGACCACCATTAGAAAATTTACACCACCATATTACACCTCAACTTACTATTGACTACTTGATTTTGATAGCTTGTCCATTGCTGAGTTGGACTCCTTTGGGTTACTTAGGATGAGGGCATTTATTTTAACAGCCTCTCAGAAAACCTAATTCCGCGTGGTACTCCAACATTCTTCCAATGTAAAGGCTCAAATTTTGCCCCTGGCATTTTCTTCTTCTGCATAAAGAATGGCAGTCAGCAGGTTAGATGAAACTTCAATTTATGTAACCAACTCCAAATAAGTATCTAAAATGATAAAAAAAAAAAAATTAGTTTAGTATCCAAATATACATTATTTTAAGATGAATTCGCATTGTATCTCAATAATATGGGGAAACGACAAGTTAAATCATTTCCAGGAAAACCGTTTTGGACCTTGAGTTCAAGAATTGAACTTCTTACTCTAACCAACATCATAACCCCTATCCCAAGTATCACACACACAATTAGTATGAAAGGAAGTTTCAATAAATCATGCCTAATGTTGTGCTAAGTCCACCAAATCTCTAGCTAACCCACATTATGTTTTCACTGTCCCAGAACCAAAAAATTACCCCTTTTATGCATAACATCAGAATAAGAACATTGGTTCGTAGACAAAAAGAGAGTAAGAGTACGAAGTGGGTAGTTTCGTTAACGAAGTTTATAGATTCATGTGACCAAAGAAGCACCAAGTGAATGCACGTTCTGTGGCTCAAATGAACAAATGGGCATTATCTATTTTGGCAAATTTCAGCAGTAAATATCTCAACACTAGATTTTCAACACCCTTAACAAAACAATCCACCAAAACATGTGGAAAATGATTACTACAGATTTCCAAATCATACTATGGTAAATTAGATCAACTACCTTAGAACCACCCAAAAGAGAAAAATATTAGACCAAACATATAGCATCACATCACCAAATGTCAATAGCTCAGTCACAGTACAATAATTTACTGAACCAATTCAACCAAAATCAGGGAAACTAAACTAAACTTAACACGACTAATGATAAGAAGAAAGTATATTGCATACCTAATTACCAGAGTAAAAAATCAGTCCTTGAAAATAACTGAATCAGCAATATCCATCAATGGCACCAAGCAATCTGGTGAAAATTTTCGCGCAAAGACGTGGGAATAGCTCAAATTCGATTCCCTGAGCCTGTAAATCAGCTCAGGGGACAATTCAGGAGGGTGATAAGTGTGTGGATGCCCATTCACACTGTCTGTCCAATTAACCCTTGTCAATGTGTAATGTGTGCATCCCTTTGGATCCTGCATTGACAAAAGTGTAGGAAAATAATGCTCCTCCGGATAACAAGACTCAACATTTAGACAAGGCAACTTGAATTTCCTCCACAGTCGCCTATCTTTGATCACCATCAGAGCGTGCTTTCGCGTTAATGTAAAAAACTGAGAACCCACTCGGAATTGATCGAAATCCACTTCTGGGAGCATTACATTCTTTCCTCTGGCATTATACCTATCCCATAGAGTTGGCTCATCCGACAGGATCTCAATGTAACTAGGAAACTCCAAGTCACCCGACAATTTTCTCAGATCAAACAGAAAATTATAGAAATGGTTAAACGAATGAAGCGGAATACAGTGCTGTGATATCAACGCAAAATACGCGTTACCAGGGTCATCAAGCATTGCAGTGGCGAGGAGCCTGCGCGCAGCCGAAACCAGAGTAGGCGAAGATCTCTGAGTCCTCTTAGAGGGTATAATCTTATCCTTAAACACCCCATCTGGGAGGGTAATTTTCACCGAAGGATCGGCGTGGATGTAAATATTATAAAGATGCTCGTGTGTGTTATTAGTAACACTTACATTCGCGAAAAAACGTTCCCACAGCGGCGCAAAGTGGAGGTCTGAATTAATTAGGAAAAGGAATGCAATTTTGGGGCGGTGGAAGGTGGAGCCGAGGCGGGATCTGGTAGAAGGGAGTCTATTACGGTGTTTTCGTGACAAATTGGCTGAATCCATGGCTATGGCCTTCTGGAAAAGTGAAAGGTCATCGAGTTCATCGGGTACAGAGATTGAGATTTGCCGCGGCGAGAGGATTTTTGGGGCGAAGAAGAAGAATAAAATCGGTAACGACAGAAGGAGGATTAGGGTTGGGATTAGTGGGGAAGATGTTGAACAAGCCATGGCTATGAATCTACTGTTCCCTTTTTGTTCAAAATTGAAACTTTTAGAACATCACTGTAACTGAAACAAGATTTTTACAGTGCAGGGTTTCAAAAAGGTGGGAAACAGAACTCCGTTTTCATATCTGGCGGCTGCGGCTGCGGCTGCGGCTGCGGCTGTGGTGGTGGAGGGAGGAGTTATTAGGAGGAGGAGGTGGTGGTGGCGGGTAGGTTTTGGTGATTGGTGTGTTGTGTGCTTTGGGATTGTTGCAACAATTGCAGTGAAAAGAAGGCAAAGTCGGTAGTAGGGGAAAGCGGGGTTGGGTGGATAGGCGTAGGGTAGGGGACGGGTGGGGTGGGGTGGTGTAGTGATTAAGACGGGAGACTGGATCAATTGGAATGGAAAATGGTTGGAGTGTGAGCGGTACTTAAAAGTCGGAAATAACGGGGAGAGATGATAAACGGCGTTAATTCAATCTCTCTTTTACTTAAACGGCGTTACTATTTATTTTTTCAGAAAGACAACCTTCCTGTTCTGGCCTTTCAATTTCCGGGAGTGAACGGTGTGCAATCACGATTGAGTTCGAGTTTGGACACAGCAAAAATCGACAAACCCATTCATAGTCCTCGATTCAACTTGCATAGAGGAGATTAAGCCTCTGGTTGTTTCTAATTAAAATCTGATTTAAATCTTAAGTCAAAGTCAACAATTAATTTTAACTACACATTTCATGAAGTCCACAACTTTTCAACCATACATTTCATCAATTTTTATCAAAACCTACTAAAAATATGATTTTAATTTACAACAAAAAGGGGCTAAATAATTTCCCGAAAAAAATAAATGAACAACAAAAGAGCATAACCTTCTAATACAACATCATCATAGCTTCCTAAATGGCACAAACTCGTACAACAATACAATACAAACCATGAAACGAGAACTATCACAACACATTTTTTTCCAAACTATTCAAGACTCGCTATGTAACCTAACAATAGTCACTTTTTAACTTCCGGGTTCTCTAGCATATAAGTCACGATGGAACAGACGATCAACTGCTGCATTCAAACTACAAGGAAACTGAGTTCTCAACATGCACCGGAACGAACCAATGAATACAATAATACAATTATTTCTGCAAGAACAACGACCGTCTCTTAATCTCAGCGATGGTGTAAGAGATATTGCGAACTGACACAACGACGTAGCATCTCTTCACGATGCGCACTATATGTACAACCAAATAAGGCAGTTGCAGAAGATGATAATATGATCTTATGTGATTATCTAAAAGCTAATGATCAACCCGTGGACTGGATTTTGAAGGTTTTATACCACTCTCATTTGATTTGGATTTATCCATAACAGGCTTATGAGCAGAAGGCGACCTTCTGACGGCAGTTCTACTTTGTTGCTTGGTGGATTGAACCCCGTGACTTAGACCTGATCAAACAAAATTGTAGGAAAGAAAACACGTGCACAGAGTGCTAGTTAGGAAGACATCGAATCATAAACAGATCTCAGTATTTTATTAGATTCACTTGCAATAATGTAGTTCCATCAGTTGAAAGAGAGGGACTAACCACTGCTAGGCAGAGACAACCGCTTCTTTCCTAGTTTATCTGAAGAATTGGTTCTCTCTTTAGGATTGCTATGTGATCTTGAATCAACATTGGGCCTTGAGGTAGCAGCCTCGGCCAAGTCTTCAAGAATTGGTTTAGACCTTAGTGCAACTGGTGTTTCTTGCACGTTAGCCGACATATTTGGTGAAGAACTAAAACCATCAGAATGAGATAGAGGCCTTTTTTCATTTGAGATATTTGAGTTAATGCTTGAATGAGAGGGACCGATTTTTTCATTTGCAATATTTGACAACAGTTTCTTCTCGGCAGATTTTAAATAAGTTTTGGTTCCGTTCTCCGTGTTAGACAATCCATTTTCAGGAGTCGTCACTTCGTCCTTTAAATTAATGTCTAAAAAGCGGTTTTCCCATGGACGAACAGCCATCCATCTTTCCAACCAATTCCATCCCCAGCTGCTTTTATCGGGTTCAAAACCGGGAGTTGCTTGCTGTCTTGAACCTGCCTGCCACTGAAATGTAGGAAATTTTAGGGGCATTGTGAATAGTTCCATCTTAAAAGACTTTAGTTTTTGTTTTTGTTTTTCCCAAGAGGTTTGTTCCATTTTAAAAGGTTTAACCTGTATACTACACCATTGAAGTGACCAAGGAAAGATTTTGATTGGCCCCAAGGCACACAAAAGTTAGTTCAAGGAAAGGGTATGATGGGAATTTAGTAGAATGAATTGTATAGAGTTCTAACTATAAATAATGGGGAGGGTAGTTTCGTTTTCATTCAGGCAGAAATTAGGGAATGGTTGGGGAGAGAGTTGAGCCTCTAGAATGCTCGACAACACTTAGTAATTCAATTTCATTCAGCAATACAATTTACATTCTATTTTCAGCATCAGAATTGAGGATCTTATCAGATTTCTGTTCCCCTACGTCAGTTTAATTGCCCTCCAGTTCAATCTACTCTTTGCTAGAAAATCTTTGAACCCTAAAATATACAATTTACATGCCAACAACAATCAAACATAATCAATTCCGAAGATATAATTTGGCAGGCAGCCTGCCATATTGGATACGGTACTAACATCCTAAATTCTACTCAAACCATCAAATGCATATGCATAACAATTATTGATGGTTTATTCCCTTTTAAGTATGGGAGAAATAGGACGTAGGCATAAATAATTAAGCAACGAAGTTCAAAAATGTAAAAACATTAGTAGCAATTTCCTCATTAAACAATTTTCTGAAGAATACTTCCATGTAGTCCTTGCATAATTTTGTGGAATTTACAGAACAGCAAAATTACATTTACTAGAGGACAAAAGAATATTTACCTGGCGAGTCATAGCATATGCCATTGCTCTTTCACGCTTAGCTGCTGCCTCCTGCCTCTTAAACAACTTGGCTTGAATTTCTTCAACAGATCCAACACCGTCGCACCACCCTTCCTGGTAACAAATCCAAAAATCAGAGGCCATGCAGATCACTAGACAAGAATAAATTAAGCTTGTGTTTGACACCCAGTTTGGGGAAAAAATAAATTCTAGAATAGTGATTGATAGAAGAATGTGTGGTTAAAAAGTATAGAGAATTTTTAGGTTTATGTGTAATATTATTTTATTGATAGAATGTGGTTAAAATGAAGAAAAGGAGAAAAAATGAGAAATAGAATGGGTGTCAAACATGGGCTAAATAACATCCCCTTCTCGCTAAGTTCACGAGTACATATAATTCTCTTAAAATTCTAACACATCAAGCCTCCTATGGTTTCAACACGTAAGACCTCTCGATACAGACAACAAAAGGCAAAAAGATTGCTTGTAATTCTTGGAAACCAAGAGAGGATCAGTGAACTGTAGGGGGCAACTTGCGATTTAAACCTAAATATCATTATCACGTCTCTATGCCGTATGTTTTTTATGATACACGAAGAAGAAGTGAAATTAAATTAATACTAGTCAAGGATAAGGATAATGATGACTGGAATAACCGAAAGAGAGAGAGAGAGAGCAACAATACATACTGCTTTAATCTAACTTCTTAGCACCCAAAGAAGTGAGTTATCCCACTACTTGCATATGAGCAGTGGGTACTGACACAGGACAGCTTAAGTTCTTCTAACCGAAGGAGAAGTACTGTGGCAGTGAGATGGTGGTGATGAATGAAAAACATAAAAGTCTGCTTCCAGAACTTTGTACAATTGAAGTGGGATAAAAGCAATCTAGAACCAAGACGAACAGAAGAAGAATTCTACATAAGAAAGAAGCTGTGATAAATATCAACAAACACGCTTTCCACAAGAGACTGACTGTGATCCACAATCAATATAATCTGGATGAGCACCAAAGTCAACCAAGAGGCTAATGAACGACCATTCATCTCTGGAAATCAATAGTACAGCATGTACCTATTTATAAATTCTTGGAAACGCTAGCGAATCTCCCAGTTAGACTGAAACATGGCCCACTAATTGTGTTATAGGACTCATCACATTAATCTAAAACTGACCTAAGCTGATCATATGCTAGAATCCAGCCAACGAAAGAACTCCTTTACAAATAAGGAACACAATCCACAATCTCTGGGATTAGGAAGCCACTGAGCAACTTAAAAGAATTTTAATTACTAATGGAAAACACTAAAGCAAACCGAGACATCCTAAAGAACAACTCTTCTAGCAGAATTTATCCTAAAATAGCTCATCAGGTGTGCTTCCCCTGCATCATGTCCAGGTTAGACAAGCTAGAAATGAAGAACATTGACTGTGTACCCCAACGTCATACGTAAAGCTGACAACATTTTTTATCTAAACAGAAGCCAAGGATGTGCTCATTTATTGTAGCTTCTCGCAATACAAAGAACAATAAGACCATAAAATGGAATTTGTCGCCGTTTTGAAAAGAAACAAGTGTAACTAAAGGCATCTTACTTCAATTTCTTTGACACGAGTCTCGTGTTCGAGTTGTTGCTGAAGTTTCTGTTGTGCTGTTTGACCCTCCAATGCCATGCGCACACGCTTCGCTCGGACGCGAGCCTGCACCCTCACTAAAGCTTGCATACAACGGAGTGTAATGGCAGCCTGCTTTCTTACAGCATGTCCTCTGACAAGAGCTTGAAGTCTCACCAATCCTTTTAAAGCCCGTAGAGCTCGTCTAGCCTGAGAAACCAACAAAAAAAAAATAACAATATGAAACCATCTAATTGTTGAAACCTAAACGTTAAAGCCATTCCTCCCTTTGATAAACACAACACTACAACCAGTGCTAGTAAAGCGTATAGGAATGTTTAATATTGCCTCAACGATGCCCCCAATCTGGAGATACTTCCCTAAGTGCAATAGCTAGATAGGAGCATATGACAAGTACACAACATACTCATATATGCCCATATAAGATATGTATAAATATAAACTAAAAAATTTTCCATTAGCAAGCACTCTGGCACTTAGCTGAAACTAACGTAGATTAAGGGCGTGTTCAGTCGTACTTAAAATTCAATTAAAATTGAAAATATAGTCGTTATTGGGTCTCACTCTCTTCTCAATAAATTTCATTAAATCTGAAAAGCTTTCAGATGTATTAATGATAAAGCCCAGATTAAATGCTAATTTGATGTGATACAAGAGAGTTTTTTCCCTTGTGAATGAAATCTTAGTGGTCATGTTATGGTTGATATATATCCATGTTATAACTTATAAGCATCTATATTTGTCATTTCTGTGTTTTTGGGACAAATCTTCATCGCACTTACCATGAAAAAATCACATTATCCTTGTAAATATTTTTCATCCTGTAGTTTTAGAATAATTCAGAATAAAAGGAAGAGATTATGAAAGAAAGATGAAATGTTCGTCAAGCCTGTAAGATTTCAGTGATAATCAAATACAGGTGCTTTTGTAAGTTCATTAAGTAACTGTATAATGCCTACAATACCAGAAATCCTCTGAAAGCTGTTTGGATTCGTATGGATGCCCATTCTTCTCTTATCTTCTGTTGAACTGGAGCAGCATATTGCACCTGAAGTGAGGTAGGAGGGCAGATAGCAGATTCTGAATCTGATTGGTACTTCGCATCTTCAGCTGATGTAGCAACATTTTGATTCAACTCATCTTGAAGTATGTTGGTATCAATCTCTACAGAATGTGATCTTTTATGCTGAAGCTTACCAGTGCTCCCGTTTATCTACATATTTAGACAAATTTGAGATGGTGATCCATGCACTAGCCAAGAACATTTATCTAGAATTGTAGTCCCCAAACAAGCAGTCAAGTGTCAAGAGTCTCCCTCATGGGTCCCATCCCAAAAAATCCATATGTGATACAAGGATATATAGTTATACTACAGTTTGTCATGCAGAAGAGGTAATTTTTCGCATTAATAAGTTCCATTTCGACCACCCATATAACTGATAATTTTGAGTATCCTACGTATCCTACAAATGGAAAGAATATAATATCAAGATTAAAATAAAAGCTGATTCCTAGAACTCTGAGAGGAGTTCTTACAATAGAATGAGAACTAGCTAATGTAAAAGGATTCTAGATTAGAAATGAAAAAGTAGATTTGGTAAAGTTGCATATGAGCAATTCAAGACTATCACTTCTGCGTACCAGTTGGGATAAGAAATTGGGGTCCACGAGTTGAGGTAGGATGCGCAGTTACACAAAGAAACAGAAAGTGTGACACAGGGAGCTCAACAAAGTTGGAATAGAGGAAAATGCAACATGACGTTTACTTGCCCAAATCAGCAGGCAGCTGCAGAGTTACCTTCCCATAACTCTTTACAGATAATAATTGAATAAAATTACGAAGAGAAGAAGAATGGAAGTCCGAGAGAAAGAAAGGGGAAGAATCATAATAAGAAAATACCGCTTACATTTTCATCTTTCCTTGAAGTCTGTGATTCCTCTGGTTTCTTTAAACCAAACAATGCTTTGATCCACTTCTTAGGCCTACCCATAACTATCGATCAACTCCAGACCTACCATAGAAAGCCCAAAAATGCATTATTTGGCATACTTTTCCAAAATCTTCCTGACAATTGTTTGCCGCCCTAAGGAAAATAAATGAGGGTACAAGTTAATCATTTTCAATGGATAAACAAGTCAAAGTAGAGAACGCGTATATAAATTAGTGGATGCAGTAGTAAACAGCAAAGTGGCAAACTATTTTGGAAAGACGGCACTTTTGAAGAATTGATTTAGCTGAAAGGAAAACAAAAGGGGAAAGTAAATATGCAACTTCAGTTAAGAAGGTAAAACACGCAATCCAAGATTTGAACCAGGAACATGGGACACAAAACCAAGACAAAATCATGATACTGTTAAGATTATAATTACGAAGATATCACAAAATCTTGTGCAACATGAGTAATGTAACTAGAAATGATTGTGGGCACTTTTTTGTAATATTTTTTCTTCTGATCAGTAAACCTCCCCATACAACATTGAGGAAATCAACATTATAAGGCCAGTGTGAAGCAAATGCAGATCATCAACTGAGCTACGATTTTTCAACTCACAAATAGAAGACATTTTCCACTTAAGTGATAAGAAAAGGAAACAAAGCAAGAGAAGTTCGTTCCCGAGTTACACGTAGTACTGACTAAGACAGCATAGATTTAAAAGCATTTTAAACTGAAAATCTTATTCTTATCCTAATAAATACAACACCTGTAGTAAGTTGCAGTCATGATGCTCGGGAGGCTTAAGATCTTTAAAGTAGTTTTCTCCAACTCATTTTCTGAGAAGTAAAACTTGTATATCGACTCATGGGAGCAACCAATATGCACAAGATTTAAGAATTTTATGCAGTTATCAACAGAGAGCAGTAATAGGATCTATTCAGACCTCACATACAAGAATATTTATAGCTGATAGAGGTTCTTCATTACTGTTGGTTAGTAATTTTAGTTCCGTTGAATTATTCTCGCAAATCTGCAGAGCTAACTAAGGCCAAGACTAACGACAAAAGAGGAATTCATTTCTATTTTAGATGTTTTGCGTATTTAGTACCTTAGTTGGCTTCCTATAAGCACATGGAAATTAATATGAGCAGAAAGGTGTTAGTCTCATGATCAAGAAATGATTATGCAATAAAGACATTAAATTGGAGATGTGTCAAACAGAACATCACAAAAGGCTTTATTTTACAATTGAATTTGCAAACAGCTTTCTTATAAAATTATTATCTTTTTAATCTTAGCATACTTTGAATCACATTTGCCTAAACAAACAACTTTCACAGTTTTAAAAACAAATTTTGACTGGAGAAATGAGCACGGAGGGCAATGAGTTATATTACAAGGTCAACAAAAAATGGAAAGTATTAGCTAGAAAAACATTGCAGTCACATTGCTAATAATCATTCCATAAAATCTTAGAGAATAAAGTAACTTATAATCCAAATGCATATACAACTTTACCAAGCAAAACAAAATTGACTTAAAATCCTTTATGGATCGAACAAATTTATGCTGATAAGTAAAGTAAGTTGATAACACTGATTTTGATCAAAACTTTCTCAACTGATTGCATAAAATTTGATGCTTTATAACGAGGAGCATTTATAACTACGATTTTCAACCAAAGTTTCAAAGTTTCTCACTATTTAAGCTCATTATCACTCGATTACATCCACAGTACAGCACATTTTCCAAGACCCGGCAAATTTATTGATATTTATCCAAACCCAGCTCGATTAAGCAAATTCCAAGCAGAAAAAGAGAGTTAAATTATTCAAAAATATTCGACTCATTTAACGAACTATGCAGTCTGCAGATCTATGCATTACACATTTATGCATTTATAGAATAATTCTTTTGAGCTCAATTCACCTGAAAATTTTGATTGGTTGATAAAATAGTTCTTCAGTATATATATACATAAAAGTGAGTGAGTGAAAAGAACCTTCACTTTCCGTGCCTTTGGGACGTTGCAGTGGATCTATCTATACAAATCATCAATCCATCTTCAACAAATGAAGAATGTTAAAATTGCGTCAAAGAAGAATCAATCAACAATCCAGATGATTGAAATTGTAATCATAATTGGGGTTTCTCAGAAGCTATGGAATTATAATAGGCATTTTTTGGCAGGTACCTGCTGATGGGGTTTGATGGGAACGATGTCGTTTTAATCGTGTTAAACAGAAAATTTAAAATCTTTAAAGTCGTCGTCGAGTGGGAAAAGAGGCCAATAGTCAAATCACGGGAATTATCTTTTGTCCCCACCCTCGGATCCGTTTGTTCGCTTACCAAATTGTGTCGTTATATGATTTTTAGCCTTTTATGATCTCCATTGGCCATTGCATCGAAGATACGATTTTTTTTTTTTAAAAAAATATTCCATTAAATTCAAAAAAAAAAAAAATTTATTTTTTATTCACACGTTCTCCATCAATATTAATTTCAAAAATACCTCAATTTTAGTGCTGTCGAATTCATTATCATGAACGTGATTTTTGAAGAAGAAGAACCAAATGAAGAAAAGAGGGAGGTTTTTCAAGAAGAAATCCAAGTTTCCTTTGAGGTTTCTCAAGGTAGAATATCATCAAAATTCATTGTTCAATATTTAATATTATTATTATTATTATTATTATTATTATTATTATTATTATTATATGTGTGTTCTAATGATCGGGTTAATGACTATGCGAGATGTATGACATTTTTATACGATTGTGTTATTAAGGGGAGATTGAGAGGGATTGAGAAGTACTCGTGATTCAAGTTGAGATTAAAATGAATATATTCTTACACGTGGTACAACAAGGCGTGTAGAGAGAATGTGGCTCAAGGATGAAGATCGAAGCAAATTAGTGACAAAAAGAAAGAATAACTATCTAAATGGATACGTTTAAGTTGTTCTTTATTCATTTTAGTTAGTGTCGACCTTAAAAATAACAAATCTCGATTGTGTTACTTTCACGATATATAACATTATTAGAGTATTTTCAATGCAGTTGTAAATTTCTTGAAAACTTGCGCCACATAGCAAAAATATACATTATTTAGAAAAGAAAAAAAATTCTTACCAATGCAAGACGGCAGACTCCATCAAGTCAACATGACAATAAGAAAACAATTTATAGAGTTTTGTATATATTCACAAGTTTTATTATGCGGAGTGACTCAATAAATTAACATTGTTTTCATATTATGGGCCTGTTCGATAGAGATTAAAATCGGATTAAAATTAAAAAATTAACTGTTATTGTTGACTTTTATTAGACGAGTGTGACCCAATAACGACTATATTTTCAATTTTAATTGGGTTTTAATCTCTACCGAACGGGGCCAGTATTTCCTATCCCGACTCATACGTAATCTTGTTTTTGTTTCTTTGAAAAAAAATAAGAAGATGTGTCATGTAAACAGGCAGTCTTTGAATTTTTGTGACATCTAGATAGCAATATATAAAATGCGTTGGAGGTGCTCTTAAGAGACAAATGTTACTGTTCTAGAAAAAAAAAA
>CAIGRF010362784.1:8590-31969 GCA_903798235.1 Fraxinus ornus | reverse complement strand
ATTGCTCTTAAAGGAAACTAGGCTATCTTTTTATTTATAAATTGATATGATTCTTTTTATTTTTATTTTTTTTGTTGACGTAGGAACCCGCAGTCGCTACTCGTGAGTGCGCACTGAGTAAATCTTGCTCCATGTGTAGTAGCACGTAAACCGCACAGGAGAGATAAACAGCACTGAACAAGCCGGATACGACGTGCTCAATCGAGAAACTGTTGACAGGAAATTCAAACTTTTTATTTTGTATATGTAATTTGAGGGTTTTGATAGAAAATTAAGTCTATCATCACAATTTTTTATTTTCATTATGGATTGTTCAAATAGTAGAAATTGATGGACGCGATAATATTTATGATATTATTTTTTCAACAATACTTGTAGGGTTTTGACGAGTGATAATATATAATTTCTTTTTCTCCATTTTTCTTCATTGTTCATGTCTCGTTAGGATCATGTGGGCAATATAAAGAGTTGGTCTAGATATTCATCAACCTATTTATATATAGAGGAAGAGGAGGCATGTGGCTTATGATGAACCAACAATGTGTTGTGGTGGCCTATCATAAAATCCAAATTATGCCCCAAGTCCACGAGAAAGTTTTCATGATCCAGCTCAATTCGATCGACACTACAAATGCCTAGTAAGCTAATGTGGGGCCCTATCTTGCATCGTGTTCGCCAAGCAATATATCGGTGTAACATTAATATCTTAAGTACGAATCATACATTTAAGTGCAAGTCGAGCTTAAAATAAAAATAAAAGCGAGGAGCTTATGTGATCACCTTGGCTATAGCGAGGCTTATAACATATATTTGAGGGCAAATTCCATTCGCGATAACTATGCTTTCACTCTAGATCAATCATGCAACCATACTTTAATTTTATTCTATTAAGTAATGACGTTTTAGTTTGATTTCAATCAGGTGATTTCCATTACAAGAATGAATGAAAATTGATGATAGACTCAATGTCTATAATTTATTTCATGTCAATAACTAACGATTATACTTTGTTTCAATGAACCACATATTTTGTTGAATTTGATAAAACAAAAAATTCCCTATATGTTTTTAGATGCATGGTAGAGTCACAATTGCACTGCCAGCAAATCATATCCATGCCCCTAGGATACTTTAAAGCGCGCTTTATTATATTATGGACGCGTTCGATCGTGCTTAAATTCAATTAAAATTAAAAATATAATCGTTATTTATTCTCACTCGTTTAATAAAAGTCAACAATAACGATTAATTTTTTAATTTTAATTCGATTTTAATCTTTATCGAACACGACCTATATGAAAAAAGAAAATGATAGAAGTACATTATGGTGTACATAGGGGTGTCCATAATGGACACCCACCGACGCTCCATCCAATAAGGGGTGTCGGGTGTCCACCCACCGACACTCCATCTAATAGGGGAGTGCCGGATATCCATAATGTACACCTTTATATACACCATAATGTACATGTAGACTCACTCTATGAAAAAAGCGTAGGCTTTTCGTACAACTCGTGGTACACGCAATAAAAATATGCATTTAAAATCATTTTTTAAATAGAGAGAAAAAGGAAAAAAATGAGAAATGAAAGCAAAGAAGGACGTAGAATATTCTAGACCCTTCAGTTTTTTTTTTTCCTCAAAATCCCCGAAAAACAGCTTATTACCAATCAACGGTCGAGATCTTTGACAGCACCATCTAGATCCAATCTCCACCGTCGATACACTCGTTCATCGACCTACACACCCTACCGCCCATTCTTGCTCTCCCTCTCTCTAGTTCTCTTCGCAGCCCCCTCTCTCTGTGAAATTGACGAAATCTAACAGAGCTGCAATTCTTGATCCATACAACAATACTGTAAATCAAGATGTTTGGGAGGGCGCCAAAGAAGAGCGACAACACTAAGTACTACGAGATCCTTGGGGTGCCTAAAACGGCGTCGCCGGACGATTTGAAGAAGGCGTACAAGAAAGCTGCAATCAAGAATCATCCTGACAAGGGTGGAGATCCTGAGAAGGTATTTTTTTTTTTCGATCTAATATTACGATGATTGTTTTCCCTAAAATTATGTGCATTTAGTAGCTAATGTAATTTTACGAGTTAATTCATTTACTGGTAATGTTTCTCGGAGCGATTCCGTTGTGTAATTAATTGTCTATGTTGTGTAACATGCAGTTTTAGCCCCGGTTTGACAACCGTACTTTTACATCCTTTTTTCTATGTACTAATTTTCAACCACGTATTCGCACAATGAAATATTACCCAAAACTTTTCCCACTTTTTAACCAAATATTCTCATAAAATTCACTATTCAAATCTCTTTTTCCCAAAAGTTTAATTGTCAAACAGGGGCTATAAGTTCTACTGTTGATTTTTCTTTAAATGATGGAGTAGCAAAGAACAAGAATGTAATATCAATTTGAATTATGAATAATTCTGGGTTAATGTTGTTGTACAATAAGGAGAAATGCAGCAAGACTCAAGATACTGAAGGAGAAACTAATAAATTTAAGTAGGACTTGGAGAAATAATTGTTAGAGACTACTTCGGTTTCGCAAGAGAAGGTTTTCAATTGTGCTGCCTGTTTAATAGGAGTATATATTTTAAAACAAGTATAATTTATGGAAAATTAATCTTTAACTGGATTGTTTCTTGAAAAATGAATACTTGAATTCTAATTCTTGGGTATTACTTTGTACAATGTATATTCAAGTCATTTTGTTTCAAAATTTAGTATGAGCTGTTTCAGTTTGCGACCTGATTTTGGGTGCTAAATATCTCTCTCTTCCATTCAAAAGTAGCTTTGGGGTTTTACACGCCATATAATCTTTCAGGCATGCTCCACTTGCAATGTTTGCTCTTTACACCAACTAATTTTTAACCATCAGTTTTGTTGTATGTTCATTATCTACTTCATCGCTTCCAATAAAGCAAGTAACTAAGCTATTTATTTACCTCTAATTTGTTACTTTGAAGTTACCTAGCAGTAAAGCTATAGACATGATATTCAATAAAGGTGTTAGATATTAGATGTTGTAAGAAGCTGTATAATACATTTGGATCCATTTGGTTTGAGTCAGTCAAGTTTGTTGTAATACGATTTAAATGAGGTATTTTGCTGGCTCATTCAGATTTTGGAAATTCGAACAGAGATCGTCTAATTCAGTTTAGTTGGACAAAGTTCTCACGGAAGTCAATTAGATTTTAGGTGCGTTAATTTTGTTGTTTCGTTATTGCATAAGTTTAGAAGAGCTCCTCCAACTCGAGTAACGACCCAAATTTTTACCTTTGGAATCATTATACATGTACATGTACTGTAAAAAATACTTTAATAAGAAAAAGAAAGACATAATATTTTCTTAAAATGTAAAGATTAAAAATTAGTTTAAAGAGAAATACGATGAGACTAATAAGGAGCATGCTTGAGCCCCATTTTTAGTGCTGAATACATTTTTGAATAGTAGATTGATGGAGAATGTGAGGTCAAACAAGGAAAAGCTTCGGATATGCATGTAATATTATTTTATTGAAAAATGTGTGGTTGAAAATAAGAGGAAGGAAAATGTATTTTAAAAAAATGGGGATAAAAAAAGGCCTAAAAATCATTAAACTACATAATTATTCTTTCTTTTCACCAATGCAAGCACAATCCACCTCCGACCACCTCGAACCCACTCTTTTAATTACTTATATAAAAGATTTAACATATACATGTGAGGCATAAACCTCACTAAATGAGTAATAATGAATTGCATCCCATATTTAAATACGAAAAATCGTAACATACATATGGAGACACGTAAATTAAATTTCGAATTTCTTGGTTATAATCCACTTGTGTGGATGCTAAACTCTGATATTTTGAACTTACACATATAGGATCCTTATCATAATCAGAATTTGGATTTCCATATCATCATATTCATAACTTAAATTTCTATAACTAACTCAAATATTGAAAGAACAATTTGTACTGCTGCACTTATAATCGTATGTAAGAAGATAAAGATAAATCGAATAATTTGCCTCGTCAAACTTTTACTTAAAAATTCATCGGACATCGTGTGTCCTAAAATTTGTAATGAGAAAATGTGTAGGTAGAAGATGAGTTGAGGGGGAGAGAGAGAGTATAACATAAGTTGTGTGTGAGTGCAAGTGATGAGAGGCGGTATAAATAGGGGTTTTATAAGGTTTGGCCCCGTTTACCTATTTTTGGTACTAGCATTCATTTCTTTATTAATATCACACGTTTTTCCATATAAAATGTAATCAATTACTCAACTAATTATCCAATTAAATATATTAATAAATATATATTTGTTACTTATAAGACATTGCCATATAATTAAACATTTGATTTAATTGTGCCAAATTAAATATTCTGTCATACCATATAAAAATGTAAGATTGCTAATTACACATGCATAAATAATGTTTCTAATTTTTAATTGATGAAAGTTTCTCTAATTATAGGGCGTGTTCAGTAGAGATTAAAATTGAAAATTAGCCGTTATTGATGACTTTTATTAGACGAGTGAGATTCAATAACGGCTATATGTTCAATTTTAATTGGATTTTAAGCCCGACCGAACACGCCCATAATAATTAACCAATTAATTAGGTTAATTAACATGCAAAATTTATATCAAATCATGGAATCACATTTAATCAAAGTAGAAATTAAGTTACTTTTCATAATCTAAATATGACAATCCTATAATCTTTTCCTTGACTAAACATGACAATTCCATGATCAATTTTTTTAACCAAAATTCGAAATTCAAAAAGTGCACATTGGGTCCTTCAACTATGGAAAGTTATCAATTTGTTCCCTTAGCTTTCATCAATGAGTATAAAGAAACTTTTGGGATATTATACCTTGACTGTTACAGTGTGAAATCAATCGTAGGGAAGCATCAGTTGGTTCAACTAATTATCCCTTTCCAGTGCATGATTTGATCGTGGGACTTCAAATCCTAATGAGTTGGGTTTATTCCAGTTTAAGGAGCTTGCTCATGCTTATGAGGTTTTGAGTGATCCGGAGAAACGTGAGATCTATGACCAGTATGGTGAAGATGCACTCAAGGAAGGAATGGGTGGCGGTGGAGGCATGCACGACCCATTTGACATCTTCTCTTCTTTCTTCGGTGGGAGTCCATTTGGAGGTGGGACATTTTATGCTGCTTTGTATTTTATATGTTTAGGAATATAAGAATGTTTTTTTATATTGTACTAGTTTTGATACTTACCTGGTAAGTAGAACATACCATGACGGAGGAATTCTTTTGATGATAACTAGGTGGTGGTAGCAGTAGAGGACGAAGGCAAAGAAGGGGAGAGGATGTTGTACATCCATTGAAGGTCTCTCTTGAAGATCTGTATGTTGGGACCACTAAGAAGCTCTCTCTGTCACGGAATGTTCTTTGTTCTAAGTGTAATGGGTAAGTTTTTAGGTTCCTTGCTCTGCTGTTGTAAGTCGTCAATGAATGTGTGTTTAGCTAAATTGCCTCTGTATATTTCATTTTCTTTGACCATTGGTATCTGCAATTTTCTTGTTTGCAGAAAGGGATCAAAATCCGGAGCTTCAATGAAGTGCTCAGGGTGTAAAGGAACTGGTATGAAGGTTACTGTTAGGCAGCTTGGTCCGGGTATGATCCAGCAAATGCAGCATGCTTGCAATGAATGTAAGGGATCTGGAGAGACCATTAATGATAGAGATCGATGCCCACTGTGCAAAGGTGAAAAAGTTGTTCAGGAAAAGAAAGTTTTGGAAGTCCACGTAGAGAAGGGTATGCAGAACTCGCAGAAAATTACATTCCCTGGAGAAGCTGATGAAGCGGTGAGATGGCTAAATCCTGTGTTTCATTTGTAGGATCGATACTGCCAAGTCCGTGTTTTGGGTGCTTTAAGTGTATTTTATTTCTTTACAGCCTGACACCATCACTGGAGACATAGTTTTCATCCTCCAGCAGAAAGAGCATCCTAAATTCAAGAGAAAGGGTGATGACCTCTTTGTGGAGCACACACTTTCGCTCACAGAAGCATTGTGCGGATTTCAGTTCATCCTCTCCCACTTGGATGGCAGGCAACTCCTTATCAAATCACAACCGGGAGAGGTTGTGAAGCCTGGTTAGTCATTTATTTCTAATGTTTCTGGGTTCAAATAAATAAATTTTCAATTAATATGGTATCCTCTTATATACTGGTCTGGGTGCATACAAATCTTGCAGATTCTTTCAAAGCCATCAATGATGAAGGAATGCCAATGTACCAGAGGCCATTCATGAGAGGTAAACTGTACATTCATTTCACCGTGGACTTTCCGGATTCTTTAAGTCCAGATCAGGTGAAGGCCCTTGTGGAAGTTCTGCCTCCAAAGCCTCAATCACAACTCACAGACATGGAGTTGGATGAATGTGAGGAGACTACATTGCATGATGTTAACATCGAGGAGGAGATGCGTAGGAAGCAGACTCAGCACCAGGAGGCGTATGATGAGGACGATGATATGCACGGTGGAGCCCAGAGGGTGCAATGTGCTCAGCAGTGATGAGCCATCCAAGAATAATTGTGTTAGTAGGTTGTGTGTTTGATGTCGCTTTTGTTGCTTGATGAAGGCCCCTAATTTTATAAACAATGAGATTACTGATTCTATGCCTATGAAACATGATTTAGTTTCTGTACTTCTGGTATTGGACTTCATGCCATATGGCGTTTTGCTTAAAATGATAAGTTTGGTTTTAGCTACCTTGTAGTCTTTGATGTTAATTACAGTAATTAAGGCGAACTGTTTAGTAATCGAAAGTATTATTGGATAAAAATAAATTAAAATTTAATAATGTTCAACAAAGTATAAGTTTTAGGGCTGGACAAAAGTCTCGAACCGGATCGAATCCAACTCGAATCGAGCGATTTTTCATAAGTTAAATATCCGAACGGGTACTCGAATCGAGAATCGATGTGTTTGGGTTGGGTTTAGACCAAGACCGAAGAATCGAAACTAAATAATTTTTTATTAAATTAAATTATTTTAATTTTTCTAAATAAATTAACAACTTAATTAAATAAATCAGATCGTTTCATAATTTTAATTTTAAAGCTTAAATTATTTTAAAACTCGTTAGCCCATTTTAAAGATAAGAAACAATGGAGTTTGGGATCCATTTGCAGTTTTTGTAAAGAATATGGACCTCCGTCATAATTATATCTTAATAATTGATATGACTACATGACTATTTGAATTTGCTCATTAAATTTAAAGCCTTCAAACGAGATTAAATTCTAAGACCATTTCTTTCTCCTGAAACCCTAAGCAATTTCCATTTTCCACAGCCCCGCCGGTGCAGCACTTCTAAATTAGGTACCTATTTATGCATCTATTTAAGAACTATACAAATTTTATTTTTATAATTGTGTTCAAATAGTTGATGATTAAATCAAATGGTTGGTGGTTTATACTTCATTTTCTTTATACAGGCAAACTGCTTGAAGTAAATGAATTATTGATATGGATTACCGACATTTTACTATTAATATCTACTTTATGGTATTTGTATGCATTAAATTAATGTTACTCGACAGCTAGTTATTTATATATTTTTGAATTGTGCTACGTTAATTTGTAAAAGTTATGAATGAAATGTCATTAATTATATTCATGTAGTGTTGCTGTAAATATTAAAAAAATTAATTATGAAACGGAACCGAACCCGAACGGCTCCATAATTATATTTGGACCCGACGGTTCCATTTATTAAATACCCGAAAATTTTGGAACCGAACATACTCGAACCGAACCGAACCGAACCATAACCAGCCCTAATAAGCTCTCTCTATAATTTTGTGCAAATCAGAAGCACAAACTAATCAATGCTTGTCTCGTACCATTCTCACCTTCTTCTGGAGATACCATAATATCTGAGAGGTGTATATTTTGGGTTTATCCATGGATTTTATGCACAATCTTGCAACATTTAGAAGACTATGAACCTCTGTCTGATCATAGTTGTTTCCAATATCTGGATCCATTATCTTATGTATGGACCTTGAAATGTAAGTTTCTTGAACCCATTGCATTAAATCAGCACCATTTCTTTCAGATGATTGCCCAGTAATCAGCTCGAGAATTAGCAAACCGAGTTGAAAGATTATGTTTTTGCAAGTCTGCCCTGTACATTCTACAGCAGAATAGCATCAGAAACTGCTAAAAGATTTAAGGAAGCTGTTGTAAGGAGTTAATGAAAAGTAATACCTTTTATACAACTCGAAGAGTTAGGAAGTATAACTTGATTCCCAGCAGAACGAATAAGGCTAATATCAGAAAGCTGTAGAGCGAAGGAGAATTGTAACTTTTATTATCTGATGAGAGTTTAAGAAGTAAGCTTCCACTAAAACCACAATTCTCAAACTTGTGGTTGGATGCAATTGTACAGAAAGCCATAAAGATCACTTGATGTACACCTAACCTTTGGGGTTAAATTCTCATCTAACATTATGGTGCTTGAACTTATAGAGACATGATACACTGGTGGATCACAGAAGAAGTGCAGATATTCCTGCATTATGATACAATTAGATATTTAAACCTAAATAGAAAGTTTATATACATGATTTGAAGTTTCCAGCACAACCACAGTTACGAGCATTTCAGATAGTTTATATACATAACACCCATTTGAAATTTCAAGCACAAAAATAGTTCGGAGCATCTCAAGTAAGGTAGATGATCAAACGAGGTACGTGATGCAAGCAATGCCATCCCTTGCAATTTACGAGGTTTATAAAACGAACCATTTGGGAATTTGGGGTACCAAGTCACCTATTATTCCTTTATAAGCAATGTTCTATAAAGCGTAAAGCGTGACTAGACGTGAAGGTCAAGCTTCAAACTTTACGATCCTAGGCATAAAAATGTATTTTCTCATTTTTAATATTATTTTAAATTTTTTAATCATTCCAAAATCATTTAATATTTAAAATAATAAATACCAAACATATAGATTATAAAATACTTTATTTACTTAATAATTCCTACAATTAGATAATTGTATTTTTCATAGTTTCAATTTTCAAGTTTTCATTTTTGACATTTGTACAGATAAAATAATTTTAAAATTTGGAACTAAAGTCAAATAAAAAGTTATTAAAAAAGGGAAAAAATAGTAAAAAATTATTAAAGCGCACCTAGGCTCACATTACTGCCAAGGTGGGGTGTTTCGCCCACACTGCCAAGGCACGCTTTTTAGAACATTGCTCAAGAGTCTTATGACTTATTTAATTGCATATTACATGATTGGGGAATTCAGCAAGTATAAATTACATTGCAATTTCAACTTACCAATGCAGCAGCAATGCCAATGGCAATTTGCAGCCTTGTTCTCCAATTCAAGGGAGTCTTCAGAGGATCTGCAAAATGCCAAACATTTATAGAAAACCTGAATTCGGAAGATTCTGAATAACTTGTTTTGAAAATTACCAGATAGATGCTCCTTAAGGCTTCCTCTTTCCATGTTTTCGAACACTAGATACCTGAAAAATGAACCAACGAATTCATATTCAATCCCAGTTAGTTTTATGTACAGTTTGAAAGGTGTTGATTTTACTGGCCAATAAGTCAAATAACATTTGATCTGCAAAGATATCCAGAGACCATCTCCTCGATCATAAAAACTCTTTCACACATAATAAAATGTTATGTCCACCAAATATTTAAGTAGTTTGAGAACTTCCACACAAGACAGTAACTTTCGGTGGTTTTTGAGACAGGAATGTGCTTGGCTTTCTTCCAACTGTTTGGCTGCTAAAGGATAGAATGTCTGTAAAGCAAGTATAGCATAAATAAGGATATTAGAGCATCTCCAGGAGACTCTTTAAATGAAAAACCAAAATAAAGAGCATTGTTGTAGTGTATAAATAATTTTACTCTTTAAATTTATCAGATGTTCTTTATATATAGAGAGTATCTTGGAGATGCTCTTAGGATGGATGTTGGTTACAAAAGAATGAATAAGAAGGGAAATAAGTATATGCACCAACAAGTGAAGGGGGCAAGAAGTGATGGTAAATTAATGGAAGATATGTTTAGCGTAGGCCTGAAGAAAGTCCCATTACCAAGAGCGATTAGGAAGAGGTAGACAAACATTAATGTAACTCGATGTGGTCACAAAATTTATTGGCCCTTTAGTCGAATGAAGTGGAGAAGAGGATTCATGTAATTGGTCTCAAATTTACTAGGAATAACTCTTTATCTTGTTATTGCGACAAGAACGAACACAACTATGGGGGTAATTTAGATAATAGCACTTATATATTTATACATATTTGCAAATGACAAAGGAGACGAAACTTTCTGTCTGAGCAGATGACTACGTTTGGTATTATAACATATATGCAAAGATTACTGCAATCATATAGCCATAGTAATGTTAACATACACAAGAAAACACATAATGCTTGTAAATAAAGTGGTAGGGGCTATTCAAATACAGATTGACAGAGTTGATTAGGCCAACTTAACAAAATTAGACTACAGAATAAAAATCAGAAGTGAACTGATAATTGCAGACAGAAGCTTATAGTTTTTAAGAATTTGAAAATGCTTGCCATACGAACAATTTCAATGAAATCACAGTTTCTTATTTTACCAAGCTCAACTCTATGTATTCCCTTTTTATTAGGATTCAAAACTTACCAAGCCCTTAAATGTTTGCCATTGTTGTCATATTTAGCCAAATGTGGTATTTACCCTTAAGATGCCCCATAAGATGGTGGAGAAAACCAATCCTCGAATCCGAATGCAATTTTGAGCTCTTAGACAAATAGATCGCTCATTTGAGCTTAATTCCATACCAAGTCTTGGAATTTCATCTAAAAAGGTCAACATTGTTAAGAGTAGTAGTCCAAGCCCTTATATGCTAGCTATCATTTTCATATTTAACCGATATGGGATTTAACCTAAACAGTCTCGACCCGACCCCCCTCATAGATAAAGAAAAAAGAATGAATTTGCAAAAGAAATATGTGATCCTATTTTCATGAACCAAGAAACTAAAACAAAAAATGACATTTTACAACAAGGAAAGGAAATCTTAGGTATCAATACCGCTTAGGTCTAGTAGAAAAACCACTAAGCGCAACAATGTGGCGGTGGTGCAAACGCCCCAGGAGCTGAACTTCCCTATAGAAGGAGGCATCATCAAATTCATCGAAACCTTTGACTTCTTTTATCGTAGCAACAACACCATTTTGAAATCTGGCCTTATAAGAGTTCCCTCTCGAAGAGTTATCAATAATTCTTCTAAACCCATCTGTCGCCTTCTTTATATCCTTGTATGAGAAGTACTTCACAAGAGATACTGGACCTTAAAACAATGATTTATCCAAGCAGTTACTAAACATGAAAATATTTTTAATTTCTACAAAATCAAATACACGCAATTATAATCATATTATGATTCCAAAGGATTCCGATATGTTGAAAATTACTAGCAAGAACCTAAGCACCGTACCATGTCAATAATGTAATTTATATGAAGACTAGGACATTCATTTGTCAAGTATAATATTCCATTTCTTTACAGGACATAATGAATCAAACTTCTGAATTTCTGTTATTGCTTCTACAATTGTAATCATGTAAGAAGGGTTTCACACTGAATATGCCTAACTTTATGAGACACTTATAATTTCTCACATATAAAATTTCAGAATGTTGAAGAAATAGGAAATTTACATACTTGTACAATGAAAAAAGAATGTAACTTCAAAACTTGAACTGACGAAATGCAGACAAGATGCGGCCTCATCTAATGGCTACTGGACCAAGGAAAGCAATAAGTTTAGTGAATACATGCCATTTTCATTGTTAATGTTTCGGCTGTTAAAATTAGATTCACTTGTCTATGACTTTTACAATTTTCAAATTTGAGTTTTTATCTTTTAATTTTTAAATATCAATTTTCATATGGTATTTTCAAAGTCTTATAGAAATAAATTCATTATTTTCATCAACATCTACTTCTCTTGTCCTTCTCCTAACCTATGCTCCTTTTGGTACTAGATAATCGATTTGGTGGCACACACACATCTTGAAAATAGTATCTTTTGATTTTTGAACCCTATATTCTCTTAATTCATCAAGATAACTGAGTCCATATAATCATTTTGAAGGAGTGTTCTTTTGAGTGTTCTTCTTCAATTAATTTATCAATATTTTCTAAACCAAAGCATATGTCTTCATTGTTTTGTTCATAATCTGAAGAATCTGCTTGAGAAGAATTTTCTTTTGAATTCTTTGAATATGACTTCTATGACGAAGATTCTGCAAGAGCAACAATTCTTTCCGAAATAGCTTGCAGTTCTTCTAGAGTTTTGCGTGGCTGAACATAGCCAATTATCTTATTTTTCCATGAGAAAGTCGACACTTGGATAATTTTGGAATGTATGTACTCTTCTGCTCTTCAACCTATGAATTTACTGTTTTTGGGCAGCAATTAGTTTCATGAAATCTTGACCACTATTTAATTTCAAGTCTCTGAATAACTTTCTTAACATGATATTCAAAATTTCCATTGGACTTTTAGATTCTGAGCAAATTGGAATAAAAGATTTTCATAAGGCTTTAAAAAAGTTTTAGCCTCCTTTTTAAAGTGTTCGAACCCTTGAAGAGTAAAACTAGTTAAAACATTCTCTTCAAGTTCAAAATATTCGAACCATTTTTTAAACCATTTTGAAAAATTTGGAGAACAATTTTGATGAAAAAAGTATGAATTAAGAATGAGTAACTGGTCTAAAATAAAATACAATAAATCAGGCTTCTTGAGAATCAAAATAATTGAAAAGAGATTCGAATGTATTGTCTTTTGAGAGACGCATTCTCTTCTCTTTCCATGAGTCATGTCCCCAGATTTCAAATGACAGTACCATTTGAATTCAAAATTTTGAAAAAACCAATATAATTTTTCTTTTGCTGATTTTTAGTATGAGTTATTATGGCTGATCCAAATTTAATGAGGATAGCTTCATAATAAACTCTGAATTTTTTTATATTTTTTGGGATAAATTGAAAATTTGATGGGAAAATATTTTAAAGACATTTGTCAAGAGATGAATACCTATGAATTCAAGATGTTTCCATCTCGAAAATAGGAATACAAACAGGTTTTGCAAAATATTGAAAAGTTGACGGAGGATTGATGTATGGTAATTTTCATATCCTATTTGGAGGGCTTTTCTGAAATTTGATGAGTTTTCTTTAGGAGTTTGAATATTGGGGTTTTGAGGATAAAATGGTTTTTTGAGAGGTAGAAGAGCTCTACTCTGCATATTTTGAACCTTTGAATGAGTTTTGAATGTAATCATGGAACAAATTGGAATTTGAATCTTTTTCTTATTCTTTGAAAAAGAGGATTCCATATTTTTTTCTTTGAATATTTCACTCAATTTGAATCTCTCTCTAATTTTTTTCTCACTATTTCCTCTCTTTTGTGAGAACTCTCTTGTGAGGAAATTTACAAGAAAGTTTGAAATCCTTGTATATATAAAATTTCAAAATCAAAACATGACAATATTTCTTACCAAATGGCAAAGATTTGTTTGGAAACGAGATTTTTAACATCATTTTGTAAAACATCTTTGGATACTTTGCAATCTATTTTCAAAATAATTTTTTTATTTCTTAAATTATCTTGAAATTTTGAAATGCATAAAACAATTGATAAAATCTCCTTTTTGATAGTTGAATAATTCTTTTGAGGGCCGGTCCAAACAATAGAATGAAATCGGAGTAACTATTCTTGACTAGACTCTTTTGGAATCTGTTTGAGGACACCACCAAAACCAATGTCGAATGCACCAGTTTCAATAATAATTGATGTAATGGGATCTAATATTGACCAACAATGAATACTTTTGATAGCTTTTTTGCTATTTTGGATAGCCACTATATGCTTATGACTTCATGAGATCGGATTCTTTTGTAATCTTTTGAAAAGATGTGCACATAGAATTTTTATATCTTCGATAAAGTCACCTACGTAATTGACACATCCTAAAAATCTTTGTGTGTGTGTGTGTGTGTGACCTAGTGTTAATTTTGGATACAATTTTAGTTAGGGCCAGTTTGGGTCAGATTAAAATCTGATTTTAATTTAAGTCAAAGTCAAACAATCAATATCAATCACATTTTTCATGGTCCCACATTTTTTCAACCACACATTTCAAAAATTTATATCACAATCGACTTAAAATCTGATTTTTAATTTACACTAAACACCCTCTTAATTAATTTTCAATTTAGCTCTAGGCCGGATTGAGGAATTGTCTAGTGGATGAAATTTAATAGTCAATGCAATAAAATTCACGTGTAACATAAAAAGTAATTAAATTTCATTATTTCTTGAAGTTGTTATCAACGAGGTATTAAAACATAAAATTCATTTATAATAGAATTTTTATATATATATTTCTTAGAAAATTCTTATTTAATATAGATGGCACTTTCACTCAATTAATCCACCATTGAAAAAACGAAAAGAAGTTCCTGCTTTTCTTGAGAGGAAATTGACCTTTTATTTGTAGATTTTATAAACGGAAAACAAAAAGTAGCAATTCGTGAATAATTCAATACTCCAACAACAATTATACAATCCAACAAAAAGCTAGCACGACAACAACATTCAACAATAAATTGATAAGGCGACAGCAATTCAAGTTATTCAATAATAAGATGATTAGGCAACAAAAATCAGTCTAAAATTGAATAATTTGTCAACAATGAAACGTAAATCCAACAATTTTATTTTCTTCTAAATTGTTGTCAATACACATTAGTAATTTGGGCTGCACAAAAAATCACGAAACCGCAAATCGAATTGAAGTCGTCCACGTGGACCCGCGATTTTTTTTTTCTCTTAAACCGAACCAAACCGTTTCAAAATGGTTTGGTTTATGTTTCAAATTTTAATAACCGCAAAAAAATCAAATCGAATCGCACTTTTTTTAATTAAAAAAATATTTTTATTAAATTATAAATTCTCATATATAAATTCTATTAAAATATAGTTTTTAGAATTTAAAGTTTACTTTCTTGGAGGGAACAAATTTAATTAACACGACTCATGCATAACAAACAAGTTAGTAAGTAATTGTCATTAGTATTTTGTTAGATCTTCGTTAAAAAAAAAAAAATTTTATCAGACTATGGAGTGAATGATTTCATTAATGAAGATTTGTTTCTTTCTTCAATGTAGAATCAATTCTTCCATTTTTCAGACTGGGTTGATCGCGAGAGATATATGGCAGTGTATATAGAAATTTGGAGAAAATCAAAAAGTCACACAAAAGGGTTACCTTGTTGATTCTAGAATTAACACTATTATAGGTCATCACTCAAATTGAATTATAACTACTCCGTATATGATACCAGCATTTACATTAATTGTTATTTGATAAATTTAATATGAAATGAATTAACTCTTAATGCTTCCATAAACATGCATTTCCCACATTAATATTTATAATTGCCGATCAATTAGAACTGAAATTTAACCCTGAAACAAATTAAGAAGTAGAAACTAACTATTCATCTTATTTTTCTTGGTGGAATTTCAACACATTTTGTACTTCTATCAGTAAATATTTCCAAAAGGAACACAATAATTGTGAAGGCAATAACTTTTGCATGGAATTGACAAATGAATTCAACAGAATCCAAGTAGTTTGCCAGAAGAAAAGGTATATCATTGGATTCCCATCTGTTATACATTCACACAACTCTATAGAACAGCTTCAAACAGGGTGGAGTAAAAATCTAACTTTCAAGTGTTCTGATAAACAAAAATGAGGCCTTTTCTTATCGTTGCTTCTATTTTTACTCATCCAATTTCGAAAACAGGGTGACCGTGCTTGTATCTTCAGGTGAAATAGCTATGCACAGCATGTACATGAGTAGTTTTTGCACTTAACTAATGTATGTTTCCTCGCGCACTCTAAATTTGTCCCTTTTGATTTTGCAAGCAAATTTTATAGGTGTAAATGACATTTTTGTAGAGTTTCACAAAAAAAAACCTATTCTTTTTAACAGTGTTTTGCCCCAAATCTTTCACCATTATCACCACATATTTAATCTAAATTAACTGGGAGTTAAATGCTGAAGGCACAAGAATGGGAATGCAGTTTCTAATACAGGCAATAAATTCACAACTCCGATAAAAAAAATTATTACATGGATGGGTACAAAAAAAAATTCCAATATTTCAATTTTCAACACTCAGAAATAGCTTGTCAAATCCAGTTATATTCTCCACAATGATATGTAAATTATTTTATTAACAGCAACCGTTTACTCTCACAGAAATAAAATATTAAAAATCATGTGAAACTCCAAATTGTAGCATCCAACCTAATTCCAGCAGTAATTCAAATACAATTCTTGAAGAAAATAATGAAAAAATAGTTCCAATCACTTCACAATCTTTCTCCTCAATCTTTTCTTAAAATAAATTTCCAAGAAAAATAAATAAATCATAGGCCAGTAAAATATCCAAAAATGGAAGAATTCAAAAGGGTGGAGCATACCATTTTGGGATCGGAGGTGAAGCCAAGCAAGAAGAAAAATTCTGATCTTGAGGAGCAAATTTTCAGCGTCCATTTTTTGTGAGTTTTGGATTTCAGGTGAAGAAAATAATTATGCAGAGTGAAAGTGGGTGCAATTATTACAGTGAACCTTGGATCCATGACTTTCGCCTTAAATCAGCAAAGAATATATATGAAAGGTTTCACCTTTACTATTCATGTAGTTACCTTTTTCGGTCCATGGCGGTTAAATTGCATATTATATCGATAATTAAATCGATTTGCTTTTTGGAAAGACTTATATTCTTCCATAAAAGGGCAAGAAAACACAACTTAAAAAGAGACAAATGGAAAAGATAAAGGGGTGCGGTGGAATGTTCATGCGCACTACGAATCCTCCAATAAAATATGCCCATCTTTCTGAAACTTGTTGGACGTCTACTTAAATAGGTAGATCAATTTTACGATGGAAGGCATAATTGAGATGAAATCGCAAAGTGTTGATCGATTGGTATAGACATAAAATGTGTTGGAGATATTACACCGATAATGTGCATATTATATTAATCAAGAACATGTCGTTAATTTGCGTGAAATAGAAATATCATTCGACTTACCGAAATCTAATTTGAAAAGACAAATTAGTAAATTACCGACTTTGAATATATGAATATGGATTCTTCACTTCCCAATATGAGTGAACTCTTTATGCCCATCTTTCTGAAACTTGTTGGACATCTACTTAAATAGGTAGATCAATTTTACGATGGAAGGCATAATTGAGATGAAATCGCAAAGTGTTGATCGATTGGTCTAGACATAAAATGTACATTACAACTCTGTGCTAGCAGTTGCTCTTCATTTGGTCGGTGGACTAAATATTTGGCATAATCTACCTCGGGAAAGCTATCTCTCAGGTCTCAGCGAGCACTGGGCCTATGGGATTTTATTTTTGATACTAACGAACACATGGACGTGTATTTTTTTTTTAATTGATAATTTCTTATTTTTTTAAACAAGCCACAGTCTTATGTTGTATATAGTCCTATGTTCTACTGAATTAATTAGATTTTATATGTAATTTCAACGTATCAGTTTTTTTGGTATGAGATCCATTTGATTCAATTATTTTAACAATCTGACTATCTTTGGTTTTAAAAAAAAAAAAAAACTTATTTATTCACGTATACTTTGATATTTACATTGCATATATATCATTTATGTTTTCTGTCTATGTAACTTTTGAATAAGGTACTTCATTGGCCATTGAATGATTTCATTTGACGCTCAGGTGAAAAAAAAAAAAAGTGATGATATAGCTTGCATCACATTCTAATGGCAAAATCACGAGAGAACCTCAAAAAACAAATAATATAATAAATATGAGTTTAGTGTCGATTCACTTATTTAAGCATACTTTGATTCATCATTTAAGCATTATGAGTAACTTCACCAACACTTAGGCGGCGCCTAAATTCAAAGCTCGATTAAAACGTCTTGTTTCGCGCTTGGACGCTTTTCCTTTTTCAATTCCTAAACGATTTGAGTTTTTTCCTTCCTTTCTTTCGTCTTTTCTAGGCGCGCTTTTATTTTTTTTTAAAGTCTTTTATTTAACTTTAGCTCATTAATTTTATTTTTTAAAAAAAAAACTTTTCGTTCGACTTTAATTTCAAGTTTTTAAAAGACAATATCCGTACAAAAGTAAAAAAAAATGACTTTATCTAAATAGTTAAATAAGATTTAAGTTATGATGCTATATACATTATACAATTATGATCTTGAAATTCGTTATTTTGTTGCAAACTCCAAAAGTATGTATGAAGTTCATATAAATCTATTAAGTAAGACTTGTCTAGTTAAAAATTGAAATTATGAAAATCACCATCTCTAGAATATTCCACAATATTCTACATAATTTTCCAACAATTTCAAGTATTAAGCGATTTAAGTTTGGCTTAATTTCTCATTCACCAAACAACGAATTTCACTTAAATCATTTAAATTGGTCACAACCAATTTTCGATACGAAATTTCCAACAAAATGTACATTACAACTTTGTGCTAGCAGTTGCTCTCCATTTGGTCGGTGGGCTAAATATTTGGCATAATCTACCTCGGGAAAGCTATCTCTCAGGTCTCAGCGAGCAATGGCCTTATGGGGTTTTATTTTTGATACTAACGAACACATGGACGTGTATTTTTTTTTTTTAATTGATAATTTCTTATTTTTTTAAACAAGCCACAGTATTATGTTGTATATAGTCCTATGTTCTACTGAATTAATTAGATTTTATATGTAATTTCAACGTATCAGTTTTAATGGTATGAGATCCATTTGATTCAATTATTTTAACATTCTAATAGCAAAATCACGAGAGAACCGCAAAAGACAAATAATATAATAAATGAGTTTAAGCATACTTTGATTCATCATTTAAGCATTATGAGTAACTTCACCAACACTTAGGCCGCGCCTAAATTCAAAGCTCGATTAAAACGTCTTGTTTCGCGCTTGGACGCTTTTTCATTTTCAATTCCTAAACGATTTGAGTTTTTTTCCTTCCTCTCTTTCGTCTTTTCTAGGCTCGCTTTTATTTATTCATTTATTTTTTTAAAGTCTTTTATTTAACTTTAGCTCATTAATTTTATTTTTTTTTTAAAAAAAACTTTTCATTCGACTTTAATTTCAAGTTTTTAAAAGACAATATCCGTACAAAAGTAAAAAATGACTTTATCTAAATAATTAAATAAGATTTAAGTTATGATGCTATATACATTATATATTTATGATCTTGAAATTCGTTATTTTGTTGCAAACTCCAAAAGTATGTATGCAGTTCATATAAATCTATTAAGTAGGACTTGTCTAGTTAAAAATTGAAATTATGAAAAATATTTTAATTTTTACATTTCGAAAACTTGAAATATTATATAATTGACTAATGGTAAAAATTATTAAGTAAATAATATTTTATAATTTTAAATATGTTTTATTTTTAATTATTAAATGATTTTTAAAATGATTAAAAATAAAAAAATGTTTTTTCACGCATAAACCTCGTCTAGGCTTGCTTGAACTCGTAAAGTAACTAAAGTTTGAAGTTTCTTCTCCACGCCTAACCACGCTTTACGCTTTTTAAAATACTAGTATATATCTATTGAAAGGTATACAAATTAGGTAAGGGACTTAATTAACTTTGTGCATGATTGGACCAAAATTCCATATTTTCACCACCTCCTTATCTTTTGATTGGTGGGGATAGGTTTTTCATTTGTAATCTTCTTTATGGAAATATGAGTTGAAATCAACTTTTTAACATGTGGTTCATCTTTTCCAAAACACTCTATTTCTTCTCGTTTTTCTATCATTTCTTGTCAATTCACTTCGAGATCAAGGCTTTCGTCCAAAAAACAATGAAATGTGCTAACATTCGACAAAATCAACTTCAAAATACTATCAAAGACCTCGTTTAAGAGTCTATATAAATATAAATCAAAGTTACATTTCACCATACGGAAAAAAGGTAAGACTAGGATCCCATTTCGAGTTAAATAATTGATAAATTCTTGATGGTTGAATGAACGCAACTGATCTTTTGTTTTTCACCTTTTTACTTTGAAGTTAAGCCAAATTTACTTGGCTTCGGTCTTGAGAAATGAATTTAGTAGCGTAAATTCAAGCAAGTGCCTAGAAATGTACGCAGGTCCCATGAGCAGATGTCGGCTCTCGTCATCTAATTTCACGCCGATGAGCTTTGAATAACAAGTACAGACACTGCACAGATTCAGAATAATGTTTCTTAATCAATTAATATATACAAAGTCAAATGGTGGCACAAAATGCAACACCGACGTCTTCCCTTTCTTTCATTGAATCACATGCACCAAATTTTTCTATATTCATTGCATTAAATTACTTAAAAAAGTCATCTTTTGAACTTTTTTTGAGTTCTTGGAAAAGTCCATCATCAACTCTTTTATTAATTAAAAATCTCTCTCTCTCTCTCTCTCTCTCTCCTTTGAATCTTCGTGTATTGACTTCTCCTTCCCAACTTGCTATGCTCATTTGCTCTCCCTTCATTTAAATCTCTTCGTGCATATAACCTTATCTTCTGCACAAAAACAACCTACATCAATTCATCAATTTTGTTCTACGTGATTCTTTGGGAAGTTAGTTGGAAAACACCTTTTTTCATTGATTTGCTTAATTTCAAATCCCTGATCGTAGTTTTTTGGGAGCTGGGATTTGGTAATTTTCACTTTTGATTTGTTAGGACAGTAGTTGATCATCAATGGAGGCTTATGAAGTTGAAGTTCCTTCTTATTTTCTCTGTCCAATCTCCATGCAACTGATGAAAGATCCAGTCACAGTTTCGACCGGGATAACCTATGACAGGGAAAACATCGAAAAATGGCTGTTTTCGTTCAAGAATACAACATGTCCAGTCACAAACCAACAAGTATTAGACACAGATCTCACTCCAAACCACACTCTACGGCGATTGACTCAGGCCTGGTGCACTCTCAATTCATCTTATGGCGTTGAAAGAATACCAACTCCTAAGGCCACGGTCGACAAATCCCACATCATTAAACTCCTCCATGAAGCCAAGAAATCACCACAAGCACAACTCAGTTGCCTGCAAAGACTCCGTTCCATCGCACAATGCAACGAAAGCAGTAGAAGGCAATTGGAGGCTGCTGGTGCAGTTGAATATTTAGCATCAATAATAAAGAAAGATGCATTGGATTTTGATCAAGATTCAGACATTAGCAAGGCAAGTGATGAAGCATTGAACATTCTTTATCATCTAGAAATCTCAGATTCAGTTTTGAGGAAAATTCTTGGAGACGACGATGATAAATTCTTGGAGAGTTTATTGCACGTATTGAAATGTGGGAATTACCAATCTCGAGCTCAGGCAATAATGATACTGAAATCTGCCTTAAATGTGGCTGATCCAGTGCAGTTGATTGGAGTTAAGCCCGAATTCTTCATCCATATTGTCCAGATTTTCCACGACAAAATCTCGCAGCAAGTTTCCAAGGCAGCATTGAAGCTTCTTGTGGAGTTATGTCCATGGGGAAGAAACCGAGTCAAAGCGGTCGAATCAGGCTTAGTTTCAACATTAATAGAGCTTCTTCTTGACACATCTGAAAGAAGGGCTTGTGAGCTTATTTTGACAGTATTGGATCAGCTATGTGGTTGTGCCGAGGGCCGGGCCGAGCTATTGAAACATGGAGCTGGACTTGCCATTGTTTCAAAGAAAATACTTAGGGTTTCTCATGTGGCAAGTGATAAGGCAGTGAGAATAATTTCTTCAGTTTCAAAATTTTCAGCAAATTCTAGGGTTCTTCAAGAAATGTTGCAAGTTGGGGTGGTCGCAAAGTTGTGTTTTGTGCTTCAAGTGGGCAGCAGTCAAAAAACAAAAGAGAGGAGTAAAGAAATCCTTATGCAGCATTCTAGGATTTGGAAACAATCGTCTTGTATTCCACCCCATTTAATTTCTTCTCGTCCATTTTCTTAATTTTTCCCTTAAATTGTTTACACACGAGAATGGAATTTGATAAACGAGGCAAAAGCCTCGTAAAATTATAACGTAAATGGATTTTTGTTAGTACTAATTCTATGTAGTTTACATATTGTGTAGACATGTCTGGTAAATTTTTCCATCGGAATGAAGTTTGTGAAAATTTGATCAGTGATGCTCATAGCCCGTCGGAACTTCTAGGAAGCTAGCCCTCATAAAGTTCTTTTACAAAAAGTAGAAGCAAAAACATAAGCGATGTCAAATGGTCCCTTCGTGATAAAAACAACAATTAATGGCGTCCAAAATTATTCTATTCTATTGTATTCAGTTTAGTTCAGTCCATTTCGACCTTCCAAAACACGCGCATTTACGAGAAGTGCACTAATATATAGCTCTACGATGGTATCTGCCGTCAAAAGTTAGTAAAGAACCTGCTCAAATTGTTAACGGTGCTGAAAGTGCTTACATTTACACCACAGAAGATAAAGAAGAAGAAGAGAACGTAGTCGCAGGAGGAATTTCGTATTCTGTAGAAACTAGAGAAGAATATTATAATAGTTAATTCATTCAATAGTTGACCAGCTTCCATTTTAATTTCTTGAACAGTAAATTGCATTTCAAAGTTGATGGCCTGAGGCTGATAGTTTGAGGATGGACCATTTCTAGTTTGCAACTTGTATGATTTACTTACAAATTTGAATGCTTTAATTTCTTAATTTTTCTTGTACATATGATTTTCTGTCGTGTATAACTAGGGATGCATATTTTGTATAGATTACCTAGAGTCGTGTATGTATAGTGGATATTTAGTATAGAGTGCCTAGAGTCCAACACACAGTATTATATTTTGTAGGTGTTTGAAATTTAGACGAGGTTTGATGATCATTATTTGGAAAAAATAATATTTTCAATAGTGATTTTTAGTAGAATGTGCAGTGAAAAATTTTGAATTTACGTGTAGAATATTTTATTGTGTGAATGTAAAATTAAAATTGAGTGTAGAATTTTTTTTTTTTTCAAATAATAACCATCAAACAAGGACTTATTGTCCCCAAATAGCCGCTTCTCATAAGAGTTAGCTAGACACACTTGTCGTGTCTCAGCTATATTTTAATGTGAAGATCAAATAAAGAATACACTTAATTTATCTAACGTTAGTACTTAATGCTTGTATCGACATAAATATGGAGCCATGATGGAGGGTATTGTGTGTTTTAACGAGGATAGCTCCGTTGTTCTCAGGTTGTTGTTTTCTTGATTGTTCCACTGATACAT
>CAIGRF010362723.1:0-28582 GCA_903798235.1 Fraxinus ornus | reverse complement strand
GTGGGTTATAAGATTACCGCTATATCTGATAGCTTTGGTGATTTTCTTTTTGTTTCGACTTTTAGTTAGTGAATTTGTTCTATTACAATTATATCCTTAAGTTATTGGAATTTGTTGTCTAGCACCCCTTTAAGATGGATCAAATTGATATTTAGTTCGGCGTTGTTGATCTTTGTCTAGTGCTACAAATGGCAGTATCTCCAAGAAAAAATGATGGAATTTCTGCAACAATTTTCTTTCTGCCCCTCTATGTCACAGAATGGCTATAGAAAGACACGTCTTCTCCTAATCTCTATTGATCTTTTCTGTACAAGTTTGTTGGGGAAACGAGGCATGAAAGAAGTGGTTTGATGACATTTAGTTAATATTTGTAAATCATCTTTCATTAATTACTTATTTCATTCTTTGATGTATTCAGGTTAGCAATGCTCATAGTTGGACATGCATGGATCTTTATCTCTTTGCAACTCCTTATCGTGTAACATGGGATTATTATTTTTTATCTCGTGAACACACCCTCGAATTTAAAGAGTGGCATTCAAAATCTGAATACGAATACGTGAGTTAAAAAATCTTAATCAGAGTTATACGTATATAGTCGAAGTATGACAACTGAATAATGATTAACCTATATAACAACAGGTGAAAAACAGGGGTATTTCAATTTTCCTCTTGCAAGCAGGATTGCTAGGAACTCTTGAATCATTGTGGGAAGTATTCCCTTTATTCACAAACAGTAAGTGGGGTGAGAACTCGAATGTTGCATTTCTTCAAAAGCACATGGGGGCAACCTTTGAAGAACGTCCTAAGCCATGGGTCACAAACATTAGTGCTGATGATATACACACTGGAGATTTCCTAGTTTTATCTAAAATTCGGGGTCTTTGGGGTGGTTTTGAGACTCTAGAGAAATGGGTGACTGGATCTTATGCTGGTCATGCTGCTGTTTGCTTAAGGGACTCTGAAGGAAAGCTATGGGTTGGAGAATCAGGACATGATAATGAGCAGGTAATACCTTAAATCTGCCCAAAATATGGCATGCATTAATTGCTGTTAAAGCATGTTTGGCTTAGACTGAAAAAAGGTAAATACATTTGTGGAAAGTATGTAAAAGTCTCCAAAAAATTGACTTTTAAAAAAGCTCAAACGTGTTAAGCAAAAAAAAAAAAACGTTACAAAAATAACTCTTTCAGGCTTAACCTAACATGCTCTTAGTAATGAAGCTCATTTCTCTTAAACTTGTTGAATTTGCTCAACTTATGCCCGACTCTCCTACATTGCAACTTTTGGCACTTAACATGTTCAATGAATTCTGAGAGATAATGACACTTCTTTTATCCATAACATCACCTTTTCAGAATACTTTGAGTGTGTGCTAATATAATACATTATATCTTGTTAAGTAACCATTTGTTAAATTCAATGAATGGCCTTCTCAAATGATGTTTCAATTTGGATAATCAATTTAGTGATTCATGATACAAATGTTCCTATGTTCATAAGAGGAATATGGCTAGCAAGGAGTCAGTGCTAGAATTGAAGCTCACTATTTTTTCTAATGCAGAAGAAGCAAAATGAAAGAAGAGAGCAACATTGTGTGCCAACTCATAGCGGTTCACTTTCTTTGCTGGTCTATAATGAATATGCCGATAAGATGAAAATTAAGTTTAATAAATAAGTGTGTCCCCTCTCTCAAAGCATAAGCTCTTAGATCGGTGGTTCAACTTACAGTTAATAATTTGTAGTTAAATATTGAACCAAATAATGATGGAATAACTTGTATGTATTTTTTGGGATCTTGAATTTGTGAGAATTTCAAAGGTTGTTGTTTGTACAGTGGTGCATAAGAGCATCTTCAATAGACTATTTATTTATAAAGAGCATCTTATGTATTATAGAGAGCATCTTTAAATTTAAAGAGTCAAAATTTTATACACTTTCAACAAGCTCTTTATTTTGGCTTCATTTTGCTTTTCTCAAGAAACACTTATTGACTTCTCCTTATATTTTATTTAAGGCCTGTTTGGTTTGAATTTTTCAATTCTACAGTAAATCAATTCTCATTTTCAACCACACATTCTTCAATAAAATAATATTTTACATCACATCAATATTTTTTTCTTCTTTTTCAACCACACATTTCCCATCATATCACTATTCAAAATTAATTCTTCCTCCAAAAAATCTAAACCAAACAAGCTCTTAACATAATTTCTTATATGTCAATTGATCAATCAATTTAAATGTGGCTTGAATAGTTTAAGAAGTAGAGTATTGTTGTATTTAGAAAATTTCTTGGAAATGCTCTAATTATTTATATTTAAATTAATCTCGTGGGGGGTAACATCTAATTCTTTTGGCATATATGTCTTAATCGTTTTTGAATTTCATATTTGTAATATAGGGAGAGGATATTATTGCTATTATGACATGGGAGGAATGGTGGGAATATGAGCTGACAAAAGATAATGCCAATCCGCATATTGCATTGCTTCCTTTGCATCCTGACCTCCGGGCCAAGTTCAATGAAACTGCTGCCTGGGAGTATGCTCGAAGCATGGAAGGACTACCTTATGGTTACCATAACTTGATATTTAGCTGGATAGACACAATTAATGGAAATTATCCATATCCGTTGGATGCTCACCTGGTATTGCATTTACTTGTCTTAAATAGTTTGCGTTAATGCTGATACCAGCTTTCTCTGCAGCTCCCACTCTTGTTCAGGTTTTTCCATTTTCTGAGATTTTCTCCCATTTCATTTGACTTGAGAGGCCATTTTACAGGTTGCTTCTGTTATGACTGTTTGGACACAGTTCCAGCCTGCATATGCTGGTAAGATATGGAATGAAGCATTGAACAAGCGGCTCGGGACTCAGGTTATATTCATTTCTGTTTCATCATTCAAATGTGTACCAATATTAAAACACATATTTAGGGGATAAATCGTAGGAGAGGAAGTAGATCATAATATTGTTTAGGACCTTGCCATATTTAGTGGATCAATTGTAGTATAGACTTCAATATAAGTTCACAGCAATATATTAAACAATGGTTCATTCTGTGTTTGCAGAACCTTAGTCTTTCTGAAATTCTTGTAGAAGTTGAGAAGCGTGGATCATCTTTTGGTGAACTGTTGGCAGTCCCGGAACAGGACAATTGGGTTTATGTTGATGGGAAGTCTGCATCATGTATTGCTTTTGTCTTCGAAATGTACAAGGAAGCAGGACTTTTTGGTTCACTTGCAAGCTCGATTCAAGTTACTGAGTTCACGGTAAGTATGCCAGAATTGAAGAAATTCATGTTACTGTTGTTTCCCTTGCGCTGGCTGTGTTTAAAATTACTGTTCTAGATGAAGACTTACTTTCAGGAAAAGTAAGTTTTATTAGTACAAAAGATAACTTTGAGAATCAGGTTTGCAAAAGTAACTTTTTAAACACAGCCACACATGCCAGAGTTTTACATGAAATACGCTGTCCAAGTACTTTGAAAACATCAAAAAATATAAGTGGTAAGGTAGATTTATACTGAAAGAGGCAATGCTTTGTTATTTGAACAGAAATATTATATCAAGAATTCTACAAATATTTTGCGGTTTAATCAATTTATTTTGACAACTGCAGATAAAAGATGCATACACGCTAAATTTTTTCGAAAACAATTCAAGCCTGTTGCCTAAATGGTGCAATGACGCAGACACGGTGAAGCTTCCATTTTGTCAAATCCGAGGGAGATACCGGATGGAACTACCTGGATACAATACCATGGATCCGTACCCACACATGAATGAAAGGTGCCCATCTTTGCCACCAAAATATTCCAGACCTGCAGGTTGCTGATTAGTCATGTAGCCCTAATATATTTTTTTTTTTGCCCAAAATACTATTTAAGTTTTAGCTTGTACATAATTTTCTTCTCTATACAACTTGTATATTTAAGGAAACAAGGCTTTGTTTGTTGTTATGTATGGAACTCGTATATTCCGATGGGTTAACATGTAACATTAAAGAAGCTTGATAAGCTTGATGTTGGTTACTAATTGAAGTAAAAAGTGGCTCTGTGGGACGAAAACAGCATGAATTCACGCTTAGAAATTTGATTGAGCATTAGATTCTAATGTCTTGTTCTGGCATTTGAAGCAGTTTTCTTTTGTGAGTGTGATCTTGTATCTTGGATCAGTTGGGCCAGGTCAAGAGCTGTTTGGCTTTGCTTAAAAGTGATTTTGAACAGATTTGTTTAACGTTATAACTAAGTGAACTGATGTTAAATGCATTCATCTGAATTAAGATACAAGGAATATCTTTTCGGTAGGCAGGAACAGTAAAACCAACAGCAGGTTTCTTGATTCATAAGATACGATCCTCGTTAAAATCTGAACCAAGTTATAACAGTTTTTTTGGGCTTGTTTGGATAGGAATTCCTTGAGCAGGTACTGGAACTGGATCCCTTCTCATGGAGTTGTCATTACAGCATTGTTTCCATGTAAATTGAGTAATCAGATAATGAATTGTGACTAGAGTTTCCATCCGTGCAACCTCATAACCTGGACAAATACGAGGCTCCCCTCCAAATGGAATATAGCAATAAGGTGGTATGGATGCCTGATTTTCAAATCGCGAAGCTTCGAATTTTGAGGTTTCTTGAAATATTTTGTCGTCCACGTGAGTCATGCTGGTAATCCAAAATACCTGGTTTTCAATAAGAAGGTTGTGAGTTCTAAGCTTTGCTTATTACATAGAAACATTCTGCAGTTACAACAATGACAAGTTAGGTTTTATTCCAAGTAAATCTGAGGTCAACTTGTGTTCATTTGTAAATCTACTAGATGATTTAAATCAACTAAATTCTTAGCAACTACAATAAAATCGTGTTACTTTTGGTCTATCCCTCCGTCTTGTGACTTCTTGTACCGAGATCACATTAGGAGCCTTTATACGCAAAATATGTCCCAACCACATAAGAGGTATTTAGGATTCAAGATGTAAGATTTGATAAGAGAATAGAGATTGACGATGACTTGACACCTACCGCACTCTTCTTCTTTACTCGGTCTTGGAAGTTGGAACCACTTGTGAAAAAACTAGCAGATTTCTATAATGTACCACTCTGATGTACAAAAATTCATAGAAGGGTCAAAGAATTTCTCTTACTTGGCTTGCCATCCTTTTGGAATGAGGTATCCTTCGTACTTGATGTCTTTTAATGTCTTTCTAAATCCTCCAAAAATTGGAGGAATCATTCTCAGAGTCTCCACTCTCCATTGCCACTCTACGAGTGTACTTCATCTTGGCAAGATCTTCCCATGTCAAAAACTTTCCAGACGGGCTTGCTCCTTTTGATCTCCTCTTGTTCTGCAAATCCCGGAAAACAAATGGCTGAAATCAATTTTATCAAATTAATGGGAAAAATGGATATGAATTCTATACCAGACACGTACCTTTCAGAACAGCTGCATATATAGCTGGGTCATTTGCTAAAAGTCGCACGATAAAAGTAATCAGGACAGCTGATGTGTCATGCCCCGCAACCATAATGAGCATGACATTGTGTATAATCTCGTCTACTGATACCAATTCTCTGTCATTTTTTCCATGAATGCTGAGTAAGCTGGAAATGAGGTCCTGATGAGATGAAGCTCCATTTTCCAGTTCAACACGTGCTTCACGTACAAGGTTTTTCAACATCTTCTGGACCTTTGCACTGGCCTTGAGGCTTTGGCTGAAGCGTGTGAATGGAAAATTAACGGGGATTGACCACAATCCTCCTAGAATCTCTTCGAAATACTGAATCAATTTATCTCTTTGTGCTCCTCGTTCAACACCGAAAAGAAGAGTGCATATTATGTTGAACGTGAGTGTCTTGATCAATGGTAAAACCTAGGAATAGCAACCATTATACAGTTTATTATCCATATAAAGGATCTCATAATATACTCTTCATTTAATAATCTAAAATCACATAATAGTATAACATGCTTGGCTAAGCTTATAAATCTAACTCATAAGAATATTTTTAACATTTGACCTATTTTTAAGGTTTCTATTTTTGGTAGAACAACTTCTTGAGAAAGTTACATTAGTCAGCTTCTTCTAAAAGCTCTTCTAACGAGACAAAACATTTCTAGAAAACTATCCAAACTTGTTTAAAAACAGCTTTTGGTTTCTCAAAAGCCCTACCAAAAGGAAGATTAATGAAAATAGTATAGTTTCCATCGATATTATTTCTCTATATTTTCTCAATTCGACTGTATGTGATACAACATATCGTAACATTTTTCTTTCCATTCCAATGCATCTCAAGGTGCCTCCTAACCTCATCTTCAAATTTTCCAATATAGAGCTTATTTAATTATTCCGGTTTGAGAAATGAAGCAAGAGCACTTCGTTCTCGCTTATGATCTTCACCACTGAGTTCCAACAAGCACCTGTTCCCCAGAATCATTTTAATTGACTCGGTCTGATAGTTATTCACTATACTGTCATCACTAGTGAGACAAACTTGTTAGCAGCCTGTCCATGGATAAAAACTGCTGGTTTTCCAGAGAGACTTAGCTTGGGGATTGGACCGTATCTTTTTGCTCTTTCGGCTATCCATCTGTCAGCAGTATTGGCCCTCATTGCCCACAGAAGGCTAAGGCTTTGTCCAATGATTGGTATCCCTAGAGATCTACTAGGAGAAAGAAGATAGGTAAAAGAAATAAAGAGAGAGCAACAAAGATATTCATAGTTTACAGAGACAAAGAAATCGAGACAGGGCACATAAGATATTCTTCTTCTGGTAGCATTTATAATAGAGTTAGAGATTGGTCAACTTATAATTTGTTTGGAAGGTATAGTGTCAATGGTCTTTCTGTAACACTTTACATTCCTTCAACTTGATGAAAACAAATAATCATTGCATAAATGAATGTTTATAAGAGTTTTTAATGATGATATCATGGTAATGTTGAAACAGCGCTCCTGTAAGTTTAGACGCATCTGCTTGTTTTATCTACCTGATATTATTTTTACATAATGTTCAAGAAACTTGCTTCTTGGACTGTAGATTAACCTTTTCTAGCTTTTTTTCTCTTCTATTTTACGTTATATTTTATTTTGCCCAGTGGTCACAAAACTTTACGGAGACCTCTATTTTTTGTCAACAGTTACTTGGAGTTGGTCACTGCAAGCCCCTTAGTAAGGAGACATCCCTTCTCCCAAAGTCATAGGTCTATTTCCCGAGTCCCTTAAAGAAAGTTGTCATGTACAATAATTCTCCGGATAGTATTGTATGCAGAAAGCAAAAAGAAAATGCTATACTTCAATATCAACAAGCCCACTTGAATTCCCTGTGCCAATGAAATTTTGCAGTTACAGTCCACATTTTAACCATAACTTACATATTCAATGTGCAATCATCGTTTGCAAGAAATAGGTGGTTATCAGAAAAGTATAATCAAATACTTTTAAGGTTTGGATCATTCAAAAAACTCCTAGCTTGTTTCTTTTAAATTATGACAGCTCAATTAAAATATTGTATAGCTCAAACTGACATGCCCAAAAATCCGCTATTTAACACCTTTCTTTGATTATAATAGTAGCATACTTGACAATTGAAACAGGTTCTCGTCATTATCTTTTAAGACATGGTAACAGAAAAAAAAAGGTTCACCGAAACATACACCGAACTTGGATACAGATATACAAATAAACCGGATTATCATGACATTTTAGTGTCAGCACAAGCAGTTGCATGCAGAATATTAAGAATGCCAATATACTAGCTATATATTTACTATGCCTCAGGAAACAGGCGTTGGAATCCATCAGTTTTAGGGTTCACTAAGTATTTTTCTTTGCTCACGACTCTTTTCAGCAAGGCACTGTGATCCAATCAGAGATGTTAACCAGACTTGGTCGGACCTCACTTGTTCATCATCATCATTCCTATGCCAACTCCAAAGTGCATGAGTCGAGTTCATAATCTTGAGCTCGCCATGACCGAAGCTTGCTTCACGGAAGATTGACCATTCAGGCTCGGGTTCTCTGTACCTGTCAATAATTTGACAAGACTACTTAGATCCCATAAACAATGCGCTGAGGATGATAGAATAATTACCAGTCTACCACAGGGCCTCTACAACCTAAATTTATAACAAGGAAACTATCTACAACAAAGATGGGTAAGCTGCCAATTACAAAGAGAGTAGGTCAGTAGAGAGGTAAGGGGAAGTAATATGGATTAAACCTTAATCCCTAACTTCAAGAGCATTAATAAATGAGAAAGTAAATCATAAACGACTCCAAGGTGAGCTATGTAAACTCGTCCCACAGACTTTTCACCATAATGAAGGAGATTACAATGTTTTCTCCCACATCTGTCTAATCTCACACAGAAAATGGCCCTCTTTCAATGTAGAAACTAGGGAGATATGCGGTCAAGGGATAAGTGAACAATATAATTAGGCTTTGCATAGTCCATTAGGAAGATGGACATAATTGAAACTCACTCGAGGCACGTCTATCATGAGTCGTGACAGTTTCATTTCCATTGCAGATACACACAGCATAGAGAACAAAGAATTTAATGTCTTTCAGTTTATTTAACATTACATTCTTTTAGTTATTGAAATGGGTATACATCTTATCAAGAGAAGACTTACTTGTGTGCTAAACCTTCTCTGTTTCCTCCATCACCAATAGTTATGTGGACAGCTCCACAAGGATCCGATTTGCCATTGTAAACACGTTTCTATTACAGAAGTAACAGATATAAATTGGTAGAGTTCCCAAAGATAAAACTAATGACAGAAAGTCAGAAACAAAACTAGTACATAATACCATACCGAGCGTTCATATGCATGAACATGGCCGGCGAAAACAATGTCCACGCCAGCAGCATAAAGCAATGGCTCCATGGCAGCCATCATGTCATCGCCTTCACCTAGATGAGCGTTGTTACTGTTATACCATGGCACATGGAATAGAACAAGAAGCCAAGGTGTCCTTTCACGATCCACATTCGAAAGATCGGCCTACAATTCAAGATTCAAGCTGTCTTTTGTTGATATCTTCAATGCGAAAAATCAAGTGTAAAAATTGATCCTTCATGAGTAATCAAATGCAACTTTCTTTGACAGTGAAAAAAGTGTTTTAATTCACTGGATAGAATGTTCTTCAGTGGAACCTTGAAATTGGTGCATATGGACAAAAAAAGACTTGTATGTTTTTATTGTTCATATTGTCTCAATTAGTTGGACTTGTAAGGAAAAAATCACTAAAGTCAAATCACATTATCTGTACATCTACACAACAGGCCATGAGAGTCACTGCCGCATAAGTATAACTGTGGCATTCCCTAATTATATTTAAGCTATGAAGCTTAATTATTGTATTACGTTCTATGAAAATTAGTGCATACAAATATTTCGATAATATGATTTCTTTCACAAACTATGGAAGTTAACTAACCTTCAGCCAGTTATATTGATCAGAGTATTTATCATAATCTGTATACGAACCAAGCATGATAGTATGAACTCCCGCCACTTCAAACGAATAATACAGATTTGAACTGGATCCACTCTCTTCATACGGCATCTTCCATCTGGAATTATAGGATACAAACCCATCCTTCAAGATTGGTATGTTCTCCTTCTCATGATTACCTTGTGTCACCATCCAGGGTCTTGAACTCGCAAGTGGCTGCACCAGATCGCCAAATGTGTCCCATTTATGTTGCATGTAGTCAGCGTAGGAAAGGTCTCCCGGGAGCAAATGCACATCGTATTTACACTGTTCTATGTGGCCTAAAGTTGACTTCGTCCATTCAGTCTGACCCAAATCACCTGCAACAGAAAACGTAATTGGGAATTGAGACGGTGGGGTTTTGAGCTGGAATTCAGGATCTTCTCCTCCACATCGGTAAAAATACAAGGTGTCATCTTCCAGCGGCCCAATGACAGTATGGTGTATCTTCCCCGAGCTGTACAGAAAATAACTATAACTAGTACTCTCTCCTTGAGCTTTGGAGCTGTAGTTTTTAGGTGATATACCGTACTCAACAATAGAAGGTGAAGATTTATCACTAGTAACCCATGTGACCCGAATGTGTTTATCCCCAGCAAAGGATATGTGAACCTGCAAATGACCATTTGTGAAACAAAGTTTAGAAAAATCAATCAGCCATGGTACCTAATCGAGCAACTGTCATACAAAATTCTTAGAATTTCTTTATTTTGAAGCATAAGATGCTCATATTGAACAAATCAATCTTGATCTTGTAAAATAGACTAACAGAAACTCCAACATACTCACCATAGGACGATTTCCGAAACCGAATAAATCAAACTTTAATCTAGTCATTACAGGGTTTAGTCGAGCAATATTTCCTTAATTCTACAACTGCTAATGACTAAAATTCCTACACACTCCAATACCTTAAAATATTGCAAACCCGCATACTAAATATACTGTCTTTGAACACAATTAATCCACTCTCTTTCAAGAATTGAGCAATCAAGATAAACCTTAACTAATTAATCCTTTGAAACCCCCGAAAACAAATAAAGTAAAAATAAAATAACAAATCAAGAACAATGAATCTTAAGCAAATTTCAATTATTTTCCTTAACCTCTCTCGTAATATTAACAATTGATGAAACAAACAATTTTAAGAAACAATTTGCCTTTTTTTTCTTTTTCTAAAGCGAAAAATGGGCATTACCTGTTGAGGGTGAGAGGAAGGCTTTGGATTCCATGGAAAATGAAGTGTTTTCCGAGGCGGTGGTCGGACATACTCTGCGGTGATGGCGGTGGCGGTGGCTGTGGCTGTGGCTAGTGCTAATACTAGTAGCACCACTATTATCAGCTTCTGTTCCATGATTTTTCCTCTTTGTGGGTACCCCGTGGAAACGGTACTATTTGTAGCTAAGAAAGAGATGCAGTGTGAAACAAGGAAACAACCAATTGTCTGTTTCGTATAATTCGATGATTTTCGTTAACAGATTGTTGGTTTTTCCTGAATTAGCTGTTTAGCTTTTCGTTTCCGGACAAACTAGCGGATAATGCGGAACCTTTTATAACTTTTTTTTTTTGCAACATAAATGTTTCAACGGGCACTGAACTTTATATCATGTCCCGTCATTGTTGAATACTGGATCGTTTGAATTGATGCTGACATGGAAGACGGAATTATGACATGTCCAGTTAACCAATCATGCTACTTGAGTAATTCGATACAAGTACAATAATTCCTCCCTCTAACTCACCGCCTCCGCCTTACATTCTCCACTCTACAGTGACGGAGCCACCATGTCAACTACGGCGCCACCATTTCGATCTTCACCAGGCTTCTATCCTCAAAAACCACCATATGGAGTCTCGGGTTCCAAATTGTCATTCAACCTTCTAACAACTAAATCCAAAGCGCTGCTGGAAAAACACCCACTTCGTACACCAACTCATTCCAAAATCCCCCTTCAATTCAAGGAGAAAATCCTGTGCCTCGAAATCATGGGTGTGGACTTCGATGGAGCACTCTCCCAAATTTGTCTCGCCACACCGCTTCTTTGCATTCCATCCATGAAATCATCTCCTTCCTCTAGTCCAAAGCCATCCATCAAAAGGATTTAGACAGAATCTTTGGCATGTGCCCCCAAATTCTAAATTCCAAAATTTAAGCTGACCTTAACCCAGTTTCAATTTCATATCCTATGTGAAATTGACTACACTTAGAGGCGGTGAATATGTGTAATTGATGAATTAAAAAATGTAATTAACTAACAACAAGTCACTAATTAATTATCTCTAAATGATTAACCATACAATCCAATTACCCTATATTTGAATACCACAGAATATGAAAACAGTAAATAAAGAAATAAAAAACATGCAGAATGTTCACGGAGAAATCTTAGAGTAAAAACTCCGAGCGCTTTACAAGTCAAAATCCACTATAAACGATCGAACTTACAATTCGCCGACAAGAAGATGACACCAACTTTCTGACCTCCTAACTGAAGTTAATACAGTCCTCCTGGATTGTGTGCCCTTGTACCAACTCCCGACTGTAATCTGACAGACCTCCTGGATTGTGCACTCCTGCACCAACTCCTTGACTGCAATATCAAAGCCCTCCTGGATTCTCTAATCCCCTTGCTTTGTGGATTCGTCTATCTCCTGTAGATTCTTGAAGAACTATGTGTTATTCAGTAAGCTTGGTATTTGGATTAACTGGAACTAATGTTTTCTCCGTCAAGTATAATCAAATCAACGAGGGTTGAAGTCTCTCAATGAATTGGAAGATGAGAAGATGAAGCTCTCAAGTTCTCTCTGTTTCAACCTTCAAATTTATGTTTAGTGGCGTTTAGGTTTTTATATGATAGGGGTTAAAAAAATTTCGGCTAACCTTGTCGCTCGAGCGAAAGCTCAGCGACAGTCGAGAAGCTTTCGCTCGAGCCAGTACCCAGCGACGGTTTAGCGAAAATGTTTTTATTTTTGCCGTTCGAGCGAAGTCCTGACGACAGTCTAGCGAAATTGCGGCACTATTTTTTGTTCTCTTTTGAAGCTCGAACCCTATAACCTATATAATTGAATTATGAAAATTATAACATACTTCTTGACTTTTATAACGTATCCAATTTAGTCCATTTTTGTTCACAGATTTGCCAATTACTTTATAAACTATCAAACCCTAACACTATGATTTAAAAGTCCCAAACTAGAATTTTAGAAAGGTGATAAACAAATGTCCAGACTGTTAATTTCCAGTGTAAGAAACTATAGATTAAACCTGCTTTATTCTATCTTCAACGATTAGGCTTCAAGGGTATTCATTGGCTTATCAAGATCCCATTTTGTTAGTTTCCACTTTCCAGTGCGGAGAAGACGTAGATTCCTAATCTGAATTATTTAGTATCCTTAGGATTTTCGAAAGACGATTCTGTCGGAATGGTTTTAAGGTGTCCCAGATTGTTCACTTTCAGCATGGAGAACAATTTCAAGCCAAAATTTAAGTATTTGACAAGGAAATGACGAGTGAATGGGATGAAGTGATGAGCTGAAGAAATTTCCATAGTATTTTGCATTTAGTTTGGAGAGGAGGATAAAGCCCAGGCACATGGAGGTTGTACAGTGTGGAGTTGTGGATAGTTTGCCATCGACGTTAAAGAGTACTGAAGAAGAGTTCAGAGCATTGATAATGCAAGGGGATGGATGAGGGTGCTCAGGCGCTTAGGCATATCCCGTTTCATCTCCAATTTGATTGACTAATTTTTGACGTGGCGCTGACTAGGCAAAGTTCATACCATTTGGAAGAAGTCAACTGGACATGTCATAATTCCATCCTCTACGTCAGTATCAATTCAAACCGCATCCACCCAATCAGTAATGGACAATGATAGAGTAAAGTTCAATGACTAACACGACGCTTTTGGAAGTTCGATGAATAAGCCGTGACATGATGCATGCAAACGTAATCGGATCTGCTTTTTACATATATTTCGTTATTTGGGACCATATTCACTTCTTTGAGTTTCAATGGCCATTGAAACATTTAACTCATTTTTTTTCCTTTGAAATTCAAAACAAATATAATTACAAATTCCTATTTGATAATGGATATTAAAATGAGATTTTTAGTAGATAATGGAACTCAAACAAGAGCATGATTAAAATTAACTATTGACTTTAACTTAAATTATAATTTGAATTATAATCCATACCAAACAGATGCTAAAGTAAGACACTAAAGATAAACCATACAATTGAAAAGAAAAAACAATAATTGAGTGATCAAATTGATATAAATCGAATATAGGTGACTAAAATAAAAGGAACCTATAAGTTAGCTAACAAAAAAAATGATAAAAAAATAAAAATTAAGCCCTTGTACGATGGAAATTATTTAGGAAAAATAATGTTTTAAATAATTAACTTTTGGAGAATGTGTGATTAAAAAGTAATTTTTTTTTTTTAAATTTACATGTATAATATTTTATTGTGTAAATGTATAATTAAAAACGAGTATGTAGAAAAAAAAGTTCCAAGATAATTGTTGCCAAACAAGGGCTAAAAATTAAAGACTTCGTTGTAATTAAAATGTGAGTAGATAATAAAATTTTTAGTGTGAATAAAATTACCTCATCGATAAATGTCACCAAGAAATACAAAACTGTTCAACTAGAACCCTAGCTGAAGATAAGCTAAACCAAATAAATATACGTAATTCTGCATTGTCATTTGTTCTCTCTATCGCATATATCATATTTCTCCTACAACTAACTAAAACCCAGTTTTTACCGAGCAAAACTTCAAAACAAGGGGGTACAAAATACTTCAGGGGTGCATAGAACTCAACAGCTTAAGAGCCAGCGCTTCTTGCTCTGCTAGAGTAACAGAGTCGGCACTGACACCACTCGTATCCCTGTTTTTCTGCCTCACACCATCATCACTGTCACTGTCAAAATAGATTTTGGCTTTTTTCTGGGCCTTGTGGGTGTTTGCTTCTCTATCTGAACCGGAGAGATCATCCTCACTCCCAACAGCATCCTCATCGTTGTCTTCCTTCAATCTCTTCCGCTTCATTTTTTCCTTTAATCGCTTTTCTTTCCGACGTTGATGGTCCAAGGCCTTATCTTCCTTGTCCACCCTCTTCATCTCTTCCCTCAACTCTGCATATCTTTGATTCACTGCAAAAAGGGAGAAAAAACGAAAGTCCAAGTTAAATTCTCTAAAGGTTTAATTTTTGCTAAGATGTAATGTCGAATTCCCCCAGTCACAAAAAAGGAAGACTATGATTCTCGGACAGCTTTCTGTGTTTTATAGCTCGTTTGGCAGGGTGGCTTGTACAAATTGGACATTTATCAGAAAAGCAAAAAGAAGTCTAAAATACTATCTATAATAATGTCCAATCCTATCCAATACAGCATAAACACACACTTTTCATTCTGAGAGATACTGATTCCTTGTTTGGTCCCTATTATTTCCAAAATGCCTCTCACACATTCATTTTCAACCACATTCTTCAATAAAAAAATATTACACATATATTCAAAATTTTTCCATATTTTTTTAACCATACATTCTCCGTCAAATTAATATTTCAAGATGCATTAAACAGGCTCTGAAATTGAATCAATAAATGGATGTGAAGTCAGATTTTTCTTCCCAAGAAAAAAGCTTTTTAACTGAATGCATAGCAGAGCCATCTAAGTTCAATCCAGTGTGGTTTACAGTTGGACAGTGAAATAACCAGAAAACACTTGAGGATGTACCGTATCAATTACATGTCATGATATACCCTATGATAAAATATACCTTTTTCTTTGTCTAGCCAAACAGAATCAATGCTGCTCTTTGTGTCAGATAATTTGGCAAGCGGGGGTAAAGTGTTGCCTTCCTCATCAAATACAACTCTAGTACCCACAGGCCTATGGACATTGATCTTTAACTTCTTCTTCTTTAAAACCCTCGTTGAAGGCCTGCAGAAACAGACGCAACAGAAGCCAACTCAAAATTTGGGAAGTGGAAACCATACGATGTCAATGCAAGCAAGGGGCAACAAAGTTGACCACCTCTATAATGTGTATATGATTGTAAATCGACTGAAAAGACACTACATTCACTAATTGAGACATTTTCAAATGAAAGCTATGCAGGACAGGTAATGAATGAATATGTAGGAAGAGGCAGAGTGAATCAGTACTGCAAGACTTTGCCTAATCTCTAGCAAACATATAAGCAGCAAACCACTAGTAATTTCTATTTCACCAATTATTTCTTTAATCATCTCTCTCAAAATTGAGAATGATAAAGGAACCCATAGAAAAGGGTTCCAAATAAGAAAAATAAAAATAGCACATTAACTTACAAAGCATCTCCGATGTCAGTTGCCTTTCCATCCCCATCAAGCAGATTATCCTTCTCTAGAAGAAAATCCTTATCTACTTCCACTTCCTCGACTCTTCCAGTCCCTGGACTTTCACTTAGAAGTTCAGAAGTGTTCTCATCAGCAGTACTTTCTGGCACACAAGACGGCTCTTCGGACAACTTTTCTCCCTTAACTTTCTGCTTAAGAAATCGAATCTTGGGGGTCATAGGAAGGCCAAATGATGCAGCGAATTCGTCTATTGAAAGTTTTGTTACATCGAAAACCTCCTTATCCTTGTTTTTATGTATAGACTTCAAATAATTTTTAAAGGCTTTCTGAGCCAGACTCTGCAGATCTGGGTACTTGACTAATAATGCCGACAACAGTCCAGAAACAGTTTGCAATCTTTTTACATTTGCCTACATCAACGTAAGAACACAGAATCAACTTAAAAAGCGACTCAAGATGCAACATGAAGTTAGAAATCTCAAGATTATGAGTTGATCGATGTCTTGAGCTGCTCTTTTTTATCTCAGCTATCTTCCTCAGCAAATAATACAAAGAGTATGTTGGGTTGTGCATCATTGTAAGTTAAACCCACTTTCATGCTAATTATTTTGCCAAACATCGAAAAGAAAGTTTTAAGCACAGCCAATCATGCTCAAAATAAGTTCATAATAGACCAGGAAAGATTAATTTTGAGAAAGACAAATGCACCTTAGTAGACCGTATAGGTATCTTTTTCTCTTGTAATTTGTCGAGCATCTTTGTTTCTGAAGGCGTTAGGAATAGAACAGCTCTCCCACCAGATAGGTAGCGAGCAGTACGCCCTACTCTATGTATGTAGGTATCAACATCTTCTGGGCAATCTACCTAGAAGTGTGAAGTCAATTAAATCATAAACCTGAATTCTTGACATGTATTTTACAAGTGAAACTTCTGCACAATCTTTATCACTCCAATATTGAAGATTTTCTTTTTAACAATCTAGCAACAAACCTGGACAACCCAATCAACATTCTTATTGAAATCAAGCCCTCTTGAAGCAACATCAGTGGCGAACAAAACTGAAGTCTTTTCACAAAATTGAGAGTATATCGCTGCCCTTTTCTCTTGACTCATCCTTCCATAAATAGATTTCAATGGGATTCCTGGCCGCAGTTTCTTAAATACTTCAAAGAAGAATCGTACCTGTTTGTACCACAAAGCTTTTAAGATAAGCAATTATGAAGAGGCTTCAGCAGTAACGTAAAGTTAAAATACACACAAGACCAAAAAGTACATCAAGAAGAAAATTAGTATGATCAAGAAAAAGTTATATGTTGCCTAGGGGTATTAAATGATTTCTATCAAACTGGCATTTTCACTTTCACGCATGCCATCAAGGTGCTTCAACCAATTTCATTCATAATATGCACCTGTGCCCCATCCTTACACAGTACCCCTACCCCCAAATGTAATAAGGCAAGGGTAAAGAGAAGGCTTTCAATTAACCAAAAAATTACATCAACGCACAAAACTTTATCTTACTTGTGTAATTTCAACAGCTTAGAAGCTGTCTAACTATAAACCGAAGAAAATTCAATCAGCCTCCTTTTCCAAAGACAATAATCAGTAAATTTTGACACGCTGCCTGGTTTGGTCCACATAAAAGTTAATATAAGACGACTCGATAAGAGGTTCAAGTTTGACTTAACAGAAAACCAAAAGGCGAACGTAGAAATATAGGATAATTTTAAGAGACATTCCAGATCAATCATTGGCTTTGAATGAAAGATGACAATGAAAGATGAGGTTACCTGCTTGACGCTTGAAAGAAATACCAATATCCTTGAGTTGAGATGAGTCTTCACAAAACTCCATAACATGTCTATTTTTTGGTCAAGAGGAACAACAATTGCAGTTTGTTGTAAAAGATTTGGAGTAGCAGTTGAAGATTTCTCGTGCACACTTATGTATTCTGGATCTTTCAGACTGAGTCTTGCAAGGTCTTGAACTGACTTTGTCTGAGTTGCTGAGAACAGTAACGTTTGTCGCTGCTTTGGTAACTGAGATATTATTGCATTTACTTCTTTCTTAAATCCCACATCAAGAATACGATCTGCCTCATCGAGAACTAAAACCTGTTAACTGGCCAGAAATTTACACCAGAGTAAGATAATCATTGGCTCTGAGCAAAAAGATTCAGATAGAAGAAAATGAGAACTAGCCCCGGTTTGTCTTTCTTTTCTTCAATAACTCTTTTTTTTCTCTCTCATTTTCAACCACAAATTCTCTAAAAAATCACTATTCCAAAAATCATTTTCTCCCAAAAACTCTTTATAAAGGGAGTCAAACGGAGGCCTAATTATGTTGATTATTGCACATAAACCTATGTAAAGGATCCACCATAAAATGTCTACTCCCTTGATGGGACTCTTCTGACTTCGTTGATACCAAAAACAGAAAGGAAAAACTTTCCTCAGAAAAAGATCTACCCTATCTCCATATTCTCCACGATTTATAATATCATTTATCACAGAAACACAGAAGTATGAAAAAGTAAATGACAACATGCCAAAGATATAGTTACAACAAAAAGAAAGCTAAAAAAGAAAAACAAAAGAAGACCTGAAGCTGTGAACAATCAAAATTTGGTGTCTCGTCCATGTGCTGGAGAAGCCGGCCTGGAGTGCAGACCAATATGTTCAACTCATTAACACGCTCTTTCTCTGTGTCGACGTCTTTACGGCCACCAATTAGAAGGCCAGCACTAAAACCATGATGCCTCCCAACAGATTTTAGTACTTCAAAAAGCTGACCAGCTAGTTCCCTTGTGGGAGACATGATGATGCAACCAACCCCATCCTCTGGACCCCATCGAGCCCTGTATAACTTCTCTAAAACCTGAAGAAGAAAGAAGACGTGGCATAAAGTGTTTCATACTTCTCAATGTCAATTAATATAATTAATGTGTATATTTACAAGTGCAAGGAATGCATAAAAAATGCAGAAAATTTCGCCCAAAAAATTGCATCATTATCATGTTTTGGACCATAGTCATAAGATCGGACATTATCAATGAAGAGCATTATTCCAGTTGAGCCGCATAAGAAATACAATATTCTATATCATACGCCAGTCTGTGGTTGCTCATATCCCTGAATTTAACTTATCTCATTCGTGATAAATACAGACCTCCTCGTGTCAAATAACAGCAATACCAACTTATGCAGTTTCCTGGCACTGAAGAAGACATTTTGTATTACTGAATTTAATGACTTAAATTCACTCAAAACTTCTATTTTTTTCTCCTAGAATTTCAAATATCAAAACCTCATTGGCACTAGAGGGAAATCAACATAATTTCTTAAAATAGTTGCTGCTTTGAAATACCATGGACACACAGGACTGCGTGTTTTCCTAAAGATTCACTTAAAAAACAGAGAAGTTCGTTGCAGTCTTTTTTTATCATTTTCTGCAGTACACATGCATCCAAAGAAAACCTAGCTTACACTAAAATACTAAAACTGAACTACAACCAGAAAACATATAATCTTTATAACCTACGGTCTTATAACCTGTAGAAATATATCATAAACAAGCTTAAAGAACAATATTAGGTTCACCAATTAGGTAATCAGCAAAAAAAAAGAAAGAAAGAAAAAAATCAATGTAAAAAGAAAGAAAAAAATCAATGTAACCACGGAAAACAAGCAAAAAGAACAATCAATATCAAAATAAAGTTCACAATCGAATTATTTCCGATAATTTCAAACCAGGCACACACCGGAATAATAAAAGCAAGGGTCTTTCCAGACCCAGTTTTCGCAGCGCCAAGGATATCGCGGCCGTAGAGCGCGTGTGGTAGCGATGCCCTCTGAATATCAGTCATTCTTAAGTACTTGGATTCGGCCAACCCATCTTTAGTTCTCTTGGACAATGGTAAATGGCTGAATTTTTCAACTCCAGCGTATCGAGAAAACGAGCCGTCCAAGAGTTTACCAATTCGAGACTTTTCAGGTAATGGAGATAAGGAGAGCGGGTTGGACCCGGAATCCGGTTTGCCCGACTCGATCCATGACTCGATGAGTTCGATTTCTTGGAGCTCTGAATGGCGTTTCTGGAGCTTGAATTTCTTAGATTTACAGGGTCTTCTCATTTTCTTCAAGAGGTGGAATTAGCCTTTCTGAGTCTGGATTGTAAACCCTGAGATTTCGAGAGAGGGATGGTGAGGAGGATCCGAGGATGCAGGTTTTAGGGTTTTTTATGGAACGGGCAGAGTAAGGGATACGAAGTCAGTGCCTTTTGCTAGGTGGTTTGTAGCCCTGAGTTGGACTTTAGCCCATGTATGGTACTTTGGTTGCTTTTTATTTTATTTTTTTAAAAAAATTATTTTTCTTTAAAATTAATTTCCAATCAATTTCTTTATGAAACTCACAATTTTTTTTAATCAAAAATTTACTAAAAAATTTAACTTTTAACTAAATCAAACAGGGCTCAAGTGGGTGTCAAGATAGGTGACTATGCGGGACGAATACATTTTGAAATAATGGATTAATAAAAAAACGTATGATTGAAAATTAAGGAAATTTTTTGAGTTTGTATATAGTATTATTTTATTAATAAATGTGTGATGGAAAAGAAGAAAAAGAAAAATGTATTTTGAAAATAACGAGGATCAATAAGGACATATTTATTTGAAATTTTAAATTGACTGATTTTAGTTCAAGTAAATCTATCGATGTTTTGACAGAATGCTTGGTTTAAATTTCAATACTTAAAAAATTGTTACAAACAAATGGAACCTTTTATATATTTTTGTAAATGAAAATATCTCTTCGTTCAAACAATGAATTTTTTTAACCAATTATTGTTTTGTGGTGATTGTAATGTTTACAAAATTGTAAATCTAACTTTTAAAATTGAAGTAAAACAATACCTATTTTAAAAATATGCGATTCTACATTGTAGAATAACTCATGACAGCAATGCCACACTTTGGTTTCTATTGAATTGAGTTGAATCGAGTATAATTAAGATCGAAAAGGTTTTTTGGGTCCGCACAAAAAAAAAAGGAATATCTATGTCCGTCCATCTATCGAATGGAAAAAATAGTTTTTAAATTTCTCTAATTGANTTTTTTTTTCAAAATATATTTTGAAATAATAGATTGATGGAAAGTGTGAAATTAAAAAAGAACTGAAAGTTTTTAATTTACGTGTAATTATTTTAACGAAAAATGTGTGATTGAAAAGAAAAGACGGAAGAATGTATTTTGAAAAAAAAAAAAAAGTAATCAATCAAGGCCTACTCTTTAAGTTTTCAATTCTTGGCCCTTTTTTTTTAATTGATGTTAGTTTTTTTACTTGGATGCGTGCTTCTTTTTCAGTTTTGTGGTTCTGAATAAGAATTTGTTCCATAATTCTCTTTGCGCATATTCTTATTCTCTCTCTCTCTCTCTCTAGGTTATTTTAGAGTGTGTTTGATCCACATTATTTTGGAAGGATGTATTCTGAAATAGTAGATTGATGAAGTAATTGTGGTTGAAAAAGAATGAAAAATTATAGATGCGATGGAAAATATTATTTTATTGAAGAATGTGTGGTTGAAAATGAGAATGAAAATTTTAATATATACCAAACAGTGGCTTAGTTTGTAATCTTTGGTTAATTTTAGCTGTGCGCTTCCTATTCGATTGCCTTTTTTTTTTCTTCTTCTTAATATATGGTCATTATTTGTGAAAAAAATATGTTATGAATAATGATTGTTAGAAAAAGGTTTAGAGTAAAATTTTAAATTTGCGTATATATTATTTTATTACATAATTAAAAATGAAGACGTAGAAAAAACCTTTTTTTTTTCAAATAATGGTTGTTAAATGTGGGTTTAAATGCAGTCAAAACAATTGGTACCATAGGATCATAATATAACCATTTTTTTCCAAGTTTCACTTAACTAATTTTGAGGAATGGTGACATTTTCTTATTTGCCACTCCGATAAATAGGATATAGTCACTTGTATCAAACATTTGGGAAGCTATTTTCGTTCTCGTAGAGCCTCTTTTACGTTATGCGGAGGATCACGAATCACGATGACAGAACGCACACATGCCTTCCAATATACTCGGTTAAGAACCCTCCTATCTTACTGCGTCATGCAGGTGAGGCCTAATGTAACCATTTGTTATTAGAACCATTAGAAGAATTTAGAATTAGCCCAATTGGAAACGAAAATCACGCAATTGCGCTGATCTTTTTTCCTTGTTAAGAAATTTCGTCTGGTTCCTTCGGGCCATAAACATTTCTCAAGAAGTTCAAGAGTCCTTCCCCTCCACTAAAATCCCAAGTTTTGTCAACAATTCAATTTCATACTCGATCATATATGTGTACATATAATTACGCACAGGGAGAAATGGGTTGCAGAAACGGCGGCCTGAGGGAGGAAGAGAACAACGCGATGGCGGCTTCACTGACAGTGAGCGACGCTTTGCTATTTGCAACCATGTGCATCGTTGAGCTCCCAGTGGATGTTCATGCAAAGGATGGCTCTATTTATACTGGAATTTTTTACACCGCCTGTATCGACAAGGATTATGGTACTCTTGAAATTTTCAAAAATCCTTCTGGGTTTTGTTTATTACCTCTCATCCTTTATGGGTTTTGGTTAAATTGGGAACTGATGGTTCTTTTGCTTGTTTTGTGATGATATAGTTCAGTTTTGCCATCTGATCTTTGATTTTTTTTTTTTAATCACGCATTTAACTCATTTATCATTTTTAGCTGATTAAATTAAAAGTCATGATTTTGAGTTTGGATTCTGTTAATTTGTCATATTCTACTGTAGAACAAAGCTTAAGGCAATTCCTTATTTGTGCACATTTAATAAAGTGTAAATTAAGTACCTTTCGAATGTATATTACTGCTAACTTACTAGGCACATTGGTGACTATTAGAGTTACTGTCTTGATACCATTTTAATTGATTTATAATGTTTGATCCAGCTATTGTGCTGAAGAACGCAAGGATGATTAAAAGGGGGAACCGAGCTGCAAATGTCGCAAATGATAGTATGATAGAAACGCTCATAGTTCGGTCAGAAGATCTTGTCCAAGTTGTTGCTAAGGCATGTCGATGTGCTTTTGTAAATTTAATTTTCAATTCCTGATGGATTAAAATCTTCTATTTCTGTAATAAATTCTGGCCTGTGTTTAGGGAGTTCCTATTCCTTCAAATGGAGTTTCTGAATGTGTAAGGAGAGATGGTTTAGAGGCTATTGCAGGCATTAGTGAATGTTCGGAGAGGGAGGCAAAAGCTAATGAGTCCAACGGAGATAAAAAGCACAGAAGCGATACGAGGTACCATATCCAACTCAATGTCCACTATTTTAATACTTGGCTGATGTAGGCAACTACCCCAAGATTCATTGTCATTATACCACTTTGTATTGGTTGATAGTCTGTCATCCTGGCTTCAGTACGGCATCTTGGATGAGGCTGTATGCTTGTTGCTTGAGACAATAGATTGTTGAGAACATTGCAATTTTGTGGCACAAGTTAGAAGGAACATATTCTTAAATTCCAATTTACATGCAGGTTAGCCAGCTCAGAGAATGATTTTGCATCTGATGTGGAAAATCACTCGAGCAGATCCGTAGAAGAAGAAAATGAGAGATCTGATGACACTGATTTTGGAAAGGTGAAATTTAAAGTGAAGAATGGCTTATTTCCTCACTGGAAGAGTAATTGCTATATATTTTTAATGTAGTAAAGTATCAAAAGGCATGGGGCATGCTATTTGTGCCTCTATACTTATTCATACAGCATTTTGTACTTTTTTTCCATGATAAACTAGAACCTTAATTGGAAAGGCTTATTAAGTTTTCACCTTTTCTGTTAATGCAGATGGAAGAGGTAAATATTGTTTCGGCTGATGGAAGGTAGAGATTATAGTAAACTGATTTCTTCTCTTTGTTATTCTTTTTCATTTTTTAATACTTAGTGTGTTTGTGGTGCATTTACTTTAGTTCTTTTGCCTGTTGAGATATCCTGGCATTGATCTTGTGTGGTTTCTTACTATCTCAGCAGTAAACTGCATATTCTACCCTTAGTTTCAAAATTTTCATGATGAATACCTTCTGTTGTGTTGGGACATTGCAAAACACACCCTTTAGTGATCATGTTTTTGTCTATTTTTTGATAGCCATCATGGTGGTCACTCTTTATGTCTTTCTAATGTTGGTACACTTGCTCATTTTATCATGAGATTGTTCTTTTATTTTCGCAGAATCCTAGACATTGTTTTTCTTCTTTGTTCTCGAGATTGTTCAAGTTTTTAGGGTCCTAGATTTTTTTACCCTCTTTGTCCTTTTATGTTCTTTTACTTTTGACATAGCCTCGGTTTGGCCAATTTATAAATCATTTATAAATTGTCAAACTTTATTTTCAATCATGCATTTCAATGAACGTATAAGTACTATTCACTTATACATCACTTATTTCTACCTATTTATAAATTGCACCGTTTATAAAATGGAGGCATAGTCTTTCCCCTTTTTCGAGATCCCTTTTTTTCTAAGCAAGTTTTCTGACTCGTCCACAAATTCCTTATCATTGACCTACAAATTCCTTCTGTTTATCATTGACAGACAGTTTGGGGATGTCTTGCCTGAGTTTCAAGATGATAAAAATGTAAGTTCATATTAGAATAAGCCCACTACATTTAGTGATAGTTTTAACTTACCTAATTTTTCGTCAATTAGCATAATTCATCTCTCTTTATTTTGCAGACCTGTGAAGTTCAAGGCTCAAGTTTAGGCTGTGAGTTTCTTTCATACTTCTTATTTGGTGCAATAGTTCGATAAAAATAATGTATTTTGGATGCCCAGTAGGATACGAGTTTTGTATGGCAAACATGGATCTCTCTTGGAACTTAAAGTGATATTTGGTAGGAGAGCGTACAAGATCTTATTGCTTTTGTATTTCTGCCTGCTAAAATCTTGAGAAAAATGATTGTGGAGGGCTAGAAAGGCTTTCTCTTCTGCTCAGGGTGCTGTGAATATTACCCAAAATATGGATTTAGGAATTTTTAAATATTTGTGGATTATGAATTGAGGAAAAGGGTTGGTTGGGAAACATGACCAAAGTTAAAGCATAGCATAATCACCTTGTTGACTTTAAATCTGAAATCTCAGAATATTATGAACTCAATGAGGGGTTAAGTTGCTTCCAATAAATCCTACTACCTCCTAGGTACCACAACGAAGGTTGGAATTGCATTTGTATTGCCGATACTCTATAATTACTTGGTCAGTAATGAATTGAAGCTGTATGATTTTATATGGGAAACAACTCTGAGAGGTTGCTCAATTGGTCAGGCCTTGGATTTGCTTCCTAATGGTCACCAGTTCGAGTCTTCTCAGGGCCACTGAGGTGAGTACTCGGTCGTAAACTTCAGGGCCCCGTAAGATTAGTCGAGGTTCGCGCAAGCTGGTCCGGACATCCACGGTTATAAAAAAAAAATATAGGAAACAAAAAAGATTTCCTTTTAACATTATTATTATTTTGGTTAATAAGCAAAATGCTTTTATTTCACTGTCTAATTAAAACAGTGTCTTGGCCCCAACAAAAGACCGCTACATTATAGTCACTCTCATTTATCAGAGATTAACCAGGATTCATTAAGCTAAATTGCAGCACGAGTGGATACTTGGAGCTTGGTAGTTTTAGGGGATACTTAGAATAAAGCGTTCTGCTTGATGGTAACTGAATGTAAGATGTTGTTAGTTGCTGTTTGGATGCAGTAGCATCGTTACTGGAAAGAGAGTCCAATGATGATAAACTTCACCGAGTCTTGCTATGAATGTTATCCTTGCTCCTACCTATCTATTCCTTTTACTGGGCTGAGATGATTGATTTTCTACTTTATGGATCCTTTCATACTTCTTTTATTCTTGCTTCACATAGTTTGTTGTCTTTGCGTATAATGGGTGCTTGTCCATCTCAATCAATTGCTGCTGAGAATATATTGGGGGAAATGGATATGCAAAAAACACTGAAAGGATTATCTTCTGGTAGTCATGTTGCCTCCATGGTCAAACTGGATATGCAGAATCAGAGGGGGGCCTCTTCAGAAGAGACTAAAAGTCCAAATGCTCTTTCATCTTGTGTTTCTGTAGCTGACACACCAACTGTGGTTGTTTCTTCAGAGTCAAACCCAAGTTCATCCTCTGCTTCTACTCCGTCAGTGCCTCCAAAAAGTTCCAATTTAAATAGAACTGCTAAGGTAAAATGGATTTTCGGGATTGTTTTTAGCCTAACATTTGAGTTCCCAGTTTAGAAATTATTTTAAAATTGTCTAAACCTAAATCACCTTTGCAAAGATCGTAGTTTTTTTGATATTGGACACTTAAGTTCCATTGCTCTTTTTGCCGAATTACTATACTTTAATCAAACATTTATTCAAAATATTTCAGGAATATTTGTCATTATTCGAATATTGAATTTGAGAATGTAGAAATAGGAACTTGAGTTAATTAAACAAAAAAAAAAGTTCATATGTTAATGTAAATTAACTGTTATAAGTTGAGCAGTAACTTCACAATGTTTGCCATGTATTCCTTTCTCTTTTAGGAATTCAAGCTCAATCCTCAAGCAAAAATATTTTCTCCCTCGTCGTTGAACCATTGGTCAGTGACTCCTGCAGTGCAAACAGAAGCAAGTGTAGCTTACATGCCAGAAGTCTACACCATGGTACCAGTTGCTACTGCAGAAAACGAAGATGACAGCAGTTTGTTTCCTCCTCATTCTTCTCTGCCTATGACGTTTGTCCCATACAATGATGTCATCATTAGAAATGGCAGCAGTGATGCACCATATGCCCAACCTGTAAGCATTGCTGTTTTATATAACTGTAGATTATAGTTTTTCCTATTTCAAGTTTACTTATATTTTTCATGAAAACATTAATCATTAAATTGATGTTATCTCCATTTGCAAAACTTTGATGTATCAGTTTGATTCTTTTCCCATCCCTTTCTTCCTAGCCAATTCATTGGTCAATGACACTTGTTTTAGGTTATTCATTACTTTTATCTATCTGTTTTGGGAAGGGTGCTGAAAGCTGCAGTGTTCCAAAATATTTGATGCTGCTAATATTTATCATTGTTTCTTTTTCCATGTGTAGGTTGTTGGCCAAGTCTTAAGCAGCACACAACTACTTAGATATGCCAATCAGTATCATAGCATTCAAGCTGGGACTGCTTACGTGTATCCAAATTCTCAAAATGTATATAGTATGGTTGTTTACACTCTTATTTACTGCAGTGTTATTGTAATAGGGTACAATATTTTTAATGGAATGGCTGATCTTTTACCAATTGATGCCTTTAGGTTATTGCAGGACAAGCGGGGCCTCTTGTATGTTTGTATCCCATTCCAGTAAGGCACAAACCTTGACCTGCCAGAAATTCAGTGAATATCCGTTAGTTTTTCTTTCAAATGGATTTTATCAGAGTATTCAAGCATCTGAAGATAATTGAGCATTTCAATATTATCGGCCTTTGCTGTTATGTTTGGTATGGAGGATTCGATAGTACTGGACGAATAAAGAAGCTAAAATTTATACTCCAATACTACGAACCAAACATGCACTTAACTGAATGAACATTGTCATATGCACATCAGGGAAGAAACTGCAAAATAATCTCTCTCTTATACTCTTGCAACCAAAAAGCTTGCTTGATGCAATTTTTAATATTTGTCCATCTCTGTTCGTGTTTCTTTTTCTCATCTTCCGCTTTTGGTTTTGGTTTTGGTTTTTGTTCTACCATTCAACTTCTTAATTATTTATTACCTTCTATGCTTGTTTTAGGACACCATTCAGAGTGCAGCAGGGTATTCTCAAGCAGCCACGGGCCTTCTATCGACTCCACATCACGTGCATCTTCCCAAGCACCAAGGTATGAGCTATTTGAATTCATTTTTAAACATTGAAGTGCATTAAGAAAGTTGGATTTATTTCTAGACATGTTCTATTATATTTACGTAATAAAAGTTTAGAGCCTGAAAATAATTTTTCAGTTGTCCTGATTGTTTCCTCAATATTTGAAAATAAGCATGCCTTTTATCATTCACCTCTTAGAAATGTAGTTTTTACTTCAGGTCATGATTGTAGAAGAATTACTGATCAAGAAGGTAGATTCAATCAGATGGTCTATTAGGTTATGTTTCTTTGGATATATTCTATATGCATGTTTGAGAAGTGATTAAATTAAAATTGAATAGATTAGAAGCAGTGAGTCTTATGGAATGTGTGGATAATAAGTGGTCGTAATTGTGGGTACAACGAAATGTGTGGATAATAAGTATGTTTGATCACAAAGTGAATTAAGCATGGATTAGAGAACCTTCAAATCAGAATGCAGTTATCTTTCAGGGAAATTGGCACTGGAAGTCCACAACATTAATAAGTTGGCACTTGGTCCCTAACTAATTTTTCTTGATATTTGGGTCGCCACTTATGGGGTCCATAGTGATTTGCATCATTGCATGACATATAGTTTGAGGGTTAATGTTGGGTTTTTTGATACCCAATAAATCCGGGCTATGATGTAAAATCGAAGTTGGATAATATTTCATAGGTCTCGGCCGATGATTGAAATTATATGTTGACACCACAATCGAACCAATTGAATCACGTAACCCACTTGGGCCATTTGAAGTAGCCTAATTTAATTAGTGTTGCTCATGGCCCG
>CAIGRF010362675.1:2195-25806 GCA_903798235.1 Fraxinus ornus | reverse complement strand
CGAGGGAAGAAGAGTCCACGATGAGGAGTCCCAATAAGATAGCGAAGAATGCGACGAACAGCTACCAAATGAAGATGACTAGGGACATCTATAAACTTACTTAAAGTATGAACGGCAAAGGAAATATCCGGACGTGTGACGGTGAGATAGATGAGACTACCGACCAACTTATGATAAAGAGTAGGATCTGGAAGAATATCTCCTTCATCTTTTCGATATTTAACATTAAACTCCAAAGACGTATCAACCGAGGAGGCTTCAGATAGATCAACTAACCTAATCACATCTTGAATATACTTATGTTGATTCAAGAGGATACTATGCGATATAGTATGAACCTCCAACCCAAGGAAGTAAGTAAGGTGATCAAGATCTTTCATATGAAAAACTGAGTGTAGATGTTGAAGCTTCTGAATAAGATTGTGGTCAGAGTTGGAGATAATAATGTCATCCACATATACCAACAAAAAACAACGCCATCATTACTTTTGTGAAAGAACAGAGATGCGTGATACTAACTCTGGGCAAATGAGAAATCCAGAAGAGTGTGACGAAACTTGTCAAACCAAGCTCGAAGAGCCTGTTTAAGACCATAAAAAAAGCGTTTTAGCTTACATACAGAGTCAGCAGAAGGAAGAGGCACACCAGAAGGAAGTTTCATATAAATGTCCTCCTTGAGGTCTCCATGTAAAAACGCGTTCTTGACATCCATTTGATGAAGAGACCAAAACTGAGACGCATCGATGGATAACAAGAGGCGAACAATGGTCATTTTGGCCAGAGAGCAAATGTCTCATCATAGTCGATTCCATACTCTTGACGGTTACACAAGGTAACTAGTCGAGCCTTTTAGAGCTCAAGAAAACCATTAGAACGAAGTTTGATCGAATATACCCATTTACTTCCAATGGGTTTCACAGTCGACGGACATGGTACAATATCCCAAGTTTGACATGGTACAATATCCCAAGTTTGTTGCCAATACTTTTGTTCCATAACCTGTCTATAAATGGTAGGGATAGAAATCGAGTTAAGGGTAGCAGACATAGAGCTATGGGAAGAGAAACCATACCTATCTGGAGGTCGAAGAACACGAGAGGTGCGACGAAATGTGTCGGATGCGTGAGATCATCTGGTGAAGAATCTGATGTCGTAGGTGGAGGATCATAAAAGCTTAAGGAGACATATGTCTGAGAAGGAAGACCGGGAACAGTGTCCGATGCGGCACGCCTGCGAGTGTAAACTAGTCCAGGTTGTATCGAGAGAATTCTGTAGGAAAATCAGGCAATATAGAGAATACAGGAAGAAAGACAGCAATTTCTGAAGTAAAAAAGGATTGTTTTTCAAAGAAAACAACATTACGAGAAATCCGAACCCGATGTGTCCTAGGATCATAACAGATATATCCTTTTTGAGTCCCACCATATCCCAGAAAGGCACACTTGACAGATTGATGTGTAAGTTTTATCCTCTCAGCTGGTGGTAAATGAACAAAACAGACACAACCAAAAGGACGAAGAAGAGAGTATGTAGGATGATGACCAAATAGCTTATAAAATGGAGAAACATTATCAATAGTGGGAGAAGGTAATTGATTTATGAGATGAACAGCGGTAGCCAACACTTCACACCAAAATCGAGAGAGAACATAAGACTCAATCAGAAGGGCTCGAACTATGTCAAGAAGATGACGATTCATGCTGCCACCCCATTTTGTTGAGGTGTGAAGCACAAGATCGTTGAGAAATAATCCCTTTGAATTGTAAGAAAGACTGAAACGCATTAGACATATTTTCAACTCCGGTGTCAGATCTTAAGATCTTGATAGAAGAGGAAAACTGGTTGTCAATGAGAGCAATGAAAGACTGAAAAACAGAAAAAACTTCACTCTTTGCACGAAGAAAGTAAACCCATGTGAAGTGACTATAGTCATCAATAAATGTAACAAAATATTTATAATGGGCATGAGATATTATAGGTGATAAACCCTATACATCACTATGAACAATATCAAAAATACGCGAAGCACGAGAACCATGAGAAGGGAACGATAAAACTTTGCTCTTAGCAAGTTTACATGAGGCACAATCAAGAGAAATAGATAAAATCGAAGTAGAATTTTTATTACCAAGTAAACCAGATTTTAACAAATTGTGTAATACACTAGAATTTAGGTGTCCCAATATCTTATGCCAATAAGAAATATCGAAAGTAGCAGAATTACAAACAATGGGAGAAAATGAAATAAGCTTCGGTGAAATGGGAAAGAGATGTCCCTCCTTAGACCCCCTCATGATCATCCTTCCGGACACCTGATCTTGCACAAGACAACTAGAAGAAGAAAAAGACACGTTGCAATAGTTATTAACAAGTTGGCCAACAAATATAAGATTAGTCGATAAATTAGGAGATAGTAAAACATTAGGTAAATCTGGTGATACATCACCTACGGCCGAAATAGGAAGAGTATTGCCATCGGCAGTATGTATATGGAGATGTCCAGTATATGGTCTAAGGTTACTAAGCAATTGAGTATCATGGGTCATGTGATTAGAAGCACTTGAGTCTAGTAACCAAGAAGAAGCAGTGGATGTTTTACCTGAGACACCTAATGTAGACAAAGCAGAAATAACCATTTGTTGGATCATTTCAGGAGTGATGTTGTGTTAGGTGGAACTGTAAGAGGCGGGGACTTGAGTGGGAGCAACTGGCGAAGCAGAACCTGATGCTAACGTAGTCGCAGCAACATAACCTGGTCCGGTCTTGCGTGGTGGTCGTATAGGACACTCCTTGATGATATGACAAGACTTCTTGCACTAATTACACATCTTTCTTGGACATTGAAGAGCCATATGACCAAACCCCTTATAGCTGTAACATTGAACACCAGACAGATCTCGAGTTTTGAACTTTTCTTGAGCAGCATGTGCAATAGGAATTGTTGCTGCTTGATTATGATGTTACTCCAATGAGGTACGAGTGATAAGTCACTGCTCCTCTCGCAATAACTCACCCAAACAGCCATCCAAAGCTAATCAAAACCGTAAATTGAAATAATGAAATCAACCACTCCAAAAAAATAAACACAGGCCCGTAACTTAAGCCCAAATAACTTGAAATCCACCAAAATGAAATAACTGGCAATCCAAATAAGCCGGCCTAAAATAGTCAAGCCCAAATGAAACCCATGCTATCCAATTCACGAGACAGAGGCTACAACAATTGGTCCGACCAACCTGACGACAAGGAACGCCGGAGATAGACGAGCCCTATTGCGAAAAAAATTACTAGAAGCCGCAACGCAGGCGCGACCGATACCCAACTTTAGTGATGTCGGGCTGGAGGAATGAACTGCAGATGGCGTGAGAAAAAAAATTGCAATCTACAAGAATCGACCGACGAAGAGACAACCATAGAAACTTGGAAATGAGATGATGTCGCCTGAAGATAAGGCGACCACCGAGGATGAACCTACGAGATTACGAAGACTAGGAGACGAGATCCAGAAACGTAAGAGCCACAGGTACGAGAAATTTTAGGGCTTCTCCTTCTTTATATAATGTTACAAGTTATTTAAGGATACAAGATATACATGGAAAATATCTATTTACAAGGAAACTACCTAATTAGCTGTAAATAAATAATAAATTTCTAATAATATACTAATAAATTCTCCCTAGATTAGAGTTTCATCCTCTAAGTTTCAACTAGGATAATAACTTAGTTAAAAATCTAAATTTCGAATTAAGTATCCAAGCTTTACTGGGCAAAAATAATGTTTACAGTTGTTTTACCACTGCATCAATACACTTTGGTATTTTTTTTTTCATTGTGTCCGTTCTATTTTTGGGATATTCTATTTGATTTTCGAAGGTAGTTTTTACTCTACATTGAATACAACATTCTTTCGATAGATCGCCTTTTAAAAATTTGTGATGAATAGGGCCTAATTACTCAATACTAGTTTCAGACATAATGTAGGAAACCTTTTTCTACGTGTCTCGACTAGAGCAATGTTTTTTATTGGGACAAGTGGGATCTGATAGCCCAAGAATAACTATCCAAGAGGGGGTAAATTGGTTTTTAAAACTTTTTCGAAGAATTAATCTAAATTCAAACAAGTAAAGACTAAATATATTAATTCAAATAATAAGCACATATATAAAAGCAATAAGTAAAAGGGAGAGATAATGCAAACGATATAATTGTGGAGGTTTGATTCAAAGCAATGATCTATGTCCTCCATTACCAACCTCTCCGACATGAGTAAAGTCTTTTTACTATGTTGATTGACTTATGGTGCAATCCAACCATTTACAACGATTCCGTTTATAAATTAGGAGCATTGATCCTTATACAATATTGAGCTTTACAGGACCTCAATATAACCCACACTATTGAGCTTTACGGGACCTCAATATGACCCACACGGTGACTTACAACAAGAAGTACCAATCCTTATACAATGTTGATCTTTACGGGATTTCAATGCGACCTACACTTTATTAAAGTGATTTTACAATGGAATTTTTCTCTTGTTAAGTAACATAAACAAGTTAAGTACTAAGAGAGACTAACACTTCAATGAATAGTAATAAATGATAGCTCAATTGTTAGATAATTTTTTTTGATGAATATGATAATAAAAAATTAGATTCAATCAATCAAAGTTTTTCAATGAGAAAATGACAAAAAATCTAACGCAATTTAAGTTCAATATCTTCTCAAAATATTTCTCCCTTTTAATGAATAATTGTAATAAATTAAGTACTAAGAGAGTAATGAGAAACTTTGATGAATATGATGGTTTTACAAGTTAGATTCAATCAATCAAAGTTTTCTATATGAAGAAGTATAAAAAGTTTATGCAATGTAAATACAAAATTCTTTCTTAAAAAAAATATATTTCTTTTAAGATTGATATAAATAAGTTAACCACTAAAGCCTGTTTGTTTCGGATTAAAATCAGATTTTAATCTAAGTCAAAGTCAAATAATCAATATTAACCACACCTTTCATGGGTCCCACGACTTTTCAAACACACATTTCAAAAACTTCTATCACTTTACTAAAGATTTAATTTTAATCCTTACCAAACACCCACTAAGAGAAATGAAAAACTTTGATAAGAGAAATAATTAAAAAAAAATTGATTCAACAATCAAATTTTTTACTATGAAAAAATAAATGAAATGAATGTAAAAATGTAAGTTCAAAGAAAATATTTTACACAAGAAATCCCTCTTCTAATTGTTTATGAATGCAAAGTGAAGTGGTATTTATAACAGTCAAAATGCCCAAAGTTCTGGAAAACCGAACGACCCATCCGGACATCAGCATTCTAAACGGATGACCCAACTAAAAAATCAGAATAGTTAAAAAAATGACCGTTGGCGAAACGTCCACATGGTCAATCGGACGTTCACTTTGACTTTGACTTTGGACCTTTTTTTGGGTGAAAATATGGGCTTTTGAATAACGTTTTCACTTTATCTTTCAAGGTAAGTAACATTGTAAAAAATCTAAATATCAAATTGAAATTCTTACATTTTTTAAGAATAAATTTTTTTATACAAGTGTTTTTATGAAATAATCTTTTTGTGTATAAAATGATTTTTAAGCTTTTATCACTTATATTTGAACTAAGAAGTCTAGTTTTTTTTTTATCTTGCTTCAAAATTTGCCTCTTAAAGTTCTCCTTTTGATATTTCTTTGATGTCGTCTCTCATGCTCTTGACCTTGATTTTTCTTGACGTTTATCTTTTAAACTGTCGTCTCCAATGATTTGACTTATATGTTTATCTTCCACTTTGATCTTCATTTCAAGTTCGATTTATAATGAGTTGATTTTGGAAATACTTGATTGATTTTAACATTGAACTATCATCACTCAAAATTAATTGTTAGAAACAATATTAATTTTGTTTGTTAAATCAAAATATTAAGGTTATAATCAACCATAGGTCAACAATACAATCATCCATACTTGATTTAAAAACCACCATTTTATTGCCTTCGTAGTTGTTTAACTTTCACTTTGATCTTCATTTCGAGTCCGATTTATGATGTGTTGATTTTGACAATACTCGATTGATTTTAACATTGAACTATCATCACTCAAAATCAATTGTTAGAAACAATATTAATTTTGTTTGTTATGATCAAAACATTAAAGATAAAATCAACCATAGGTCAACAGGATCAAACCTCTAGTGTCTGGTTACTATCTAGGTTCCACGTGTCAGGCAAAAAAACTCCATACAGTTATACATTAAGTAAGGAATCAACACCTATCTCAATAGATCGATCCAACTACCACCAAAATGTTCTTTCAATTGGTTAAGTGATTGTGTTGTATATTATGATATTGGTTTTGTACTCATAATACAATCTCACGTGGATAAGTATCAAATTAGCAAAGTTGCATCACCTATTCACAATTCATGAATAATAAACAATTCTGAATAATCATATTCATTGGTCGGCGAGGCTATCTAACTCACACAAGAACAAATAAAATAAGAAAATATTTGATTTATTTTTCAAGATTTTCAATTTTTTTTTGAATTTTTTATAGCATATCACCCAATCAAATAAAAAATACGTAGTTACACCTCAAACTTGAAATACACATTGTTATTAATGCATGCACAAAATAGACTTAAAAGAAATGTTAGCAATAATTGCCGTGTCATATGATGATTCCTCTTTGTTAGAACTTTGTCTTTTATCTACCTTTTTTTTTTCCCTTGCTCAATTTATAAAATATCTAATCATACATGAAAAGAGATAGGAAAGTTAATCACCAATATTATCATACGGGAGTTAACTAATCCTTTATCAATTGTGAGGTGGTGTGAGTTCGGCTTGTGCCCAGATATCAGGTTCGGTTCAGCCTATAGCTTGTGGGTTGAGCCGAGCGGGTCCATGACGAATACTTCTGAAGTCGTTCTTCGTTTTGGTTTGGGACCGACTACTTTTAATGTAGGTGGAGTTAAGTTTGTCATGTTACGCATACAACATTTTCTAAAAGTGAGGAATATTAATGAAAATCAATGTGCAAAATTAAAATACTTGAATTATGATGAACTCATATCATTTACATGGTTAGTTAGCATTTTTTCCAATTTATCTTCGATTTACACCCTGCGTCTTTACGGTCTTTAAACACATTAAACTCTCAAGTATGTCTTATTTAAGTTTTAATCTATGATCAGAAAGAACCTTATTACTTGCATTAAAAGCGGAATCCGATACTATAGTACTTACCGGTGGTGTTAGTAGATGATGTATTTTAAGCAAAACAATTAGATATTGACACTTGTTTGTTCTTCAAAACTCAAACAAGTTCAAATTTTTTTTGCAGCTACCGGCTGTGAAGTACTAAGCATGTTGTTAGCAAAGTACCTAGTTAATTCTAGGAGTATTCCATGTATACCTATATTTGACATACATTGGGCAAGGATAGAAGTACTAGAATTGATTAACTCTACTAGAACTAACCAATGTAAATATTCTAACTTGTCATAACATAAGATAATAGGAACAAAATTTAATTTTACATATAGTTGGAAGGTGTGATTGGCTCAAATATTCTTTCAGAATTAAATATTCCTAGTTAATCCTTGTCGCTCTCAAACCATTATCTTGTATAATCGTTGCAATTGACTTGAAGTATAGATGCTTGTGAATTGCTTTCATTTTTGTCATTTACATCAGTTCTCTTCTGTGTCTATATTTACAGCATTAGAAATTAAGGGATTAGAGTTTTCAACAGTTGACTCTGACTGGTATGAGAAACAGGAAGCAATTCAATATCTTGATATGAGATACAAGGCACTATGGAGTATCCTTCTTGAGTGAGTGGTCAACTCATCTTTTTTGTTTTTGCATGAGTTGTTTCTATTTTTAGTTATTAAGTCAAATAAGTGTATTATGAATGTGTTATTAATAAATATGATTTCTTAGTAGCATATTGTACTGTTCAATAGTACAAGGGATTTAAATTTAGTTAATTATATTCAGATTGATTATATTTAATGTGTTATGGTGAAATTTATGGTTTTCCGTTGCTTGGATAATGCTTTCTTTTTCAATAATCCACATGTAGAGAATTTTGGACATGAATGCAGTTGAATGCCTCCTTTTTGTTATGATTGTTAACCCACCTCATCTATAAGCTTAACATGCCAAAGAGGGGCAACATTTATTCTTTCAATTATGTTTTTCAACGCGCCCCTCACATGCACGTTGGGCTCACTATTTTGTTGAAGGTATATATGTGCACAATTTTCCTAAATGGGTTGCAACAAGAGTTGAACCGGGTTATTCCGCTTGGCTTTGATACCATATTGAGCCCTGAACTTTTGTATTTAAAGGTCAATCTTATTAAGAANTGAGCCGAGCGGGTCCATGACGAATACTTCTGAAGTCGTTCTTCGTTTTGGTTTGGGACCGACTACTTTTAATGTAGGTGGAGTTAAGTTTGTCATGTTACGCATACAACATTTTCTAAAAGTGAGGAATATTAATGAAAATCAATGTGCAAAATTAAAATACTTGAATTATGATGAACTCATATCATTTACATGGTTAGTTAGCATTTTTTCCAATTTATCTTCGATTTACACCCTGCGTCTTTACGGTCTTTAAACACATTAAACTCTCAAGTATGTCTTATTTAAGTTTTAATCTATGATCAGAAAGAACCTTATTACTTGCATTAAAAGCGGAATCCGATACTATAGTACTTACCGGTGGTGTTAGTAGATGATGTATTTTAAGCAAAACAATTAGATATTGACACTTGTTTGTTCTTCAAAACTCAAACAAGTTCAAATTTTTTTTGCAGCTACCGGCTGTGAAGTACTAAGCATGTTGTTAGCAAAGTACCTAGTTAATTCTAGGAGTATTCCATGTATACCTATATTTGACATACATTGGGCAAGGATAGAAGTACTAGAATTGATTAACTCTACTAGAACTAACCAATGTAAATATTCTAACTTGTCATAACATAAGATAATAGGAACAAAATTTAATTTTACATATAGTTGGAAGGTGTGATTGGCTCAAATATTCTTTCAGAATTAAATATTCCTAGTTAATCCTTGTCGCTCTCAAACCATTATCTTGTATAATCGTTGCAATTGACTTGAAGTATAGATGCTTGTGAATTGCTTTCATTTTTGTCATTTACATCAGTTCTCTTCTGTGTCTATATTTACAGCATTAGAAATTAAGGGATTAGAGTTTTCAACAGTTGACTCTGACTGGTATGAGAAACAGGAAGCAATTCAATATCTTGATATGAGATACAAGGCACTATGGAGTATCCTTCTTGAGTGAGTGGTCAACTCATCTTTTTTGTTTTTGCATGAGTTGTTTCTATTTTTAGTTATTAAGTCAAATAAGTGTATTATGAATGTGTTATTAATAAATATGATTTCTTAGTAGCATATTGTACTGTTCAATAGTACAAGGGATTTAAATTTAGTTAATTATATTCAGATTGATTATATTTAATGTGTTATGGTGAAATTTATGGTTTTCCGTTGCTTGGATAATGCTTTCTTTTTCAATAATCCACATGTAGAGAATTTTGGACATGAATGCAGTTGAATGCCTCCTTTTTGTTATGATTGTTAACCCACCTCATCTATAAGCTTAACATGCCAAAGAGGGGCAACATTTATTCTTTCAATTATGTTTTTCAACGCGCCCCTCACATGCACGTTGGGCTCACTATTTTGTTGAAGGTATATATGTGCACAATTTTCCTAAATGGGTTGCAACAAGAGTTGAACCGGGTTATTCCGCTTGGCTTTGATACCATATTGAGCCCTGAACTTTTGTATTTAAAGGTCAATCTTATTAAGAAAAATAGTCCAAACCTTTTATATATATTAAATACTTAAGAGATATGAGATTTTACCCTTAAAATGCCTTGCAACATGGTGTCTCGTTCTCGAACACTAATTTTGAAATCTAATAACTACTTTGAGTTCTAGACGGACCAAATTTTTGTGTTGGAGTTTTTGGGTTTTGATATCATGTTAGCTAACTCTTCTAAAAGCTTAAAATCTCAGCGATGTACCACATTTATTTATTCAATCTGTGTTTCCTCATGAGCCATATTATATCTAAATTATAGTTCTCAAGCGATTGTTTATGGAATAAATTTGCTTTATCGGTTCTCCTTTTCTTTTTCCTTCTCCTCTGTATTCTCAGAATGTCTCCATGGCATTAAGGCGTGTTTGGTAGAGATTAAAATCGGATTAAAATTAAAAAACTAGCCGTTATTGTTGACTTTTATTAGACGAGTGAGACCCAATAACGGCTATATTTTCAATTTTAATTGGATTTTAAGCCGTACCGAACACGCCCTAAATATGCAGAAAAAAATTGAGTAAGTTGTGAAATATTATGATGACCACCGTGTTTCCGATACTGCTTTGTTGACTTAGTAGTATGCATCATTGTAAAGTTATATGTGCAGCAGAATTTAATTGCATAAATAATTGTTGATCAGTCATTGATTATTGTGTTTTGACCTTTCATTGAGTTGATTTCCTTTCGATTCTTGTTCTCTGTGGAATCTTTGAATATTTTATATGGACCTTTTTTTGTGTATGAAATGACATAGTATTTGTTTTTTTGTTCTAAATTCTAATGATATAATATGGTTTTGTGTTTCTCTTGTCTGCAGTATTGGGATGGAAGCATGTACAGAGGCCTCGCCCAATGAGAAAGCCATGCTGCTGCCAAGAAGCTATTTCCCCAAGTGAGTGAAAGAGAGTGAGTGAGTTTTTTATGTCGCCTCTGCTAAAACATACTTCACTATTTTATATGTGTATTTTGTTATTTTTTTTAATAATTTTTAGTGGAGTTTTCTATGTAGTTTATAAACATAGTGCATGTTTGGCAAAGCTTAAATTTTCTTATGTTGGTCAAACATAATTTTTATCCACACATTTGGAAGGATCAACAACTTAATGCCCACTTGTTATCCACACATTCAATAGGAACCACAACTTAAAAGCACTTTAAAGAACTACCAAGCAACTACTTAAATAGATCAGCACAGTTTTATCCAAAAACTAATATGGTTCCAGAAATGTGATTTTTTGACATAGTTGCACATTTGACAGCGAAACAGAAAAGTCTTAATAATGAAAGATTCCTTCAAAATTTATTTCATATGCAAAGGTGTGATTCATAACGAGAAATCAGAATTGTGGACAGTTTCATTTTTACCTTATTGTCGGAGTGCGTGTATTGTGATCCTGCAGTTTTCGATGATGAATATGGGGCTGGTCACTATGAGGACAATGTCATATCTTATTGTTTTCTTTGATCGAAAATGTTAAACAAAGAACTTTGATTGCATGTAGTCTTAAATTATTGCACTGCTTATTGAATTAAGTGTAAGAATGCGGCAAAAGTATGGTTTACCACGTTGGACATCGAAAGTATTTTGGCTTTCCGTTCTGTAGAGAACATAAGCTATCTGGTAGTCCATGACATATCTGTATTGTGACTAACTTTTGCATGTTATCAGAGAACCACCATTCAGATCCTTTAGACTCAGCAATCAGGTATCTCCTGATTGTTTTTGATGCATGAAGGACATCTATAATCTATTCTCAGGTGGGGTGAGAACTAGAGCATGTTTGTGAAGTGTTTACTAATGGTTTAAATAATAAATAGATATTAATGAATGGTGGATAAATGGATAGTACTTTTAAATCCTCGAAATGTATCGAAATGCATGATAAAAAGTGCTTGAGTATTTATAAACATTTATAAACATGAGCCAAACATAGACTAAATTGTGTTCCGAGGTATCAACACATATTCATGGCTGATTTACAACTTACACTACAGCAATTTTTAAAAATTTTTTTTTTTCCCCCTTTTGCACTATAAGAAGTTCCAAAGTAGTTGGAAGTTACTATCCCCTCATCCTATCCATTATCTAAAATGTGCAAATGGTCATACAACAACAGAAGTTGAGTGCCAGAACACTTTATAGACTTCTGAGCTTATCCCCATGTAGGCTAACTTTAATGGACTGGTTGAATTCAGGTTGTTTACGCATTAATCACCAATTCATTTAATTTTTTCTTAATATATCCTCTTAATGGTGGTCTTTCCGTGCCCTTGCAAACTTACCGCCCCAAAAAAATGAGAAAAGAAAACAGGAATGGGCAAAGAGTAAAAAAAATAAACTTCTGACCAGTTCTTTTATATCCTGAATTGACACCACAATTTCACATGCATACAAAAAAATAAATAAATAAATAAATTGCTGCTTAATAAAGAAGAGTTTTTTTTTTTTTTTTGGGTAATTGGCGCAAAACGTCCCTACCTATGACGGTTGTTGTGGAAAACGTCCCTACGTTCGATTTTTTGGTGCAGAACGTCCCTACCTTTGCATTTTCTTGCGCAAAACATCCTTTTGACCAATTTTTAACATAAAATGACCATTATACCCTCTTATATAAATAAAACAAAAAAGAAAAGAAAAGAAAAATAAAGAATAAATTGCAATTTAGTCCAAAACATTTTAAAAAGTGCAAATCAATCCAAATAAATTATTAAAATATTAACTTTACACATTTAACCTAAAATAATTAAAAAGAAAGAGAAAAAAAATAAGAAATGCAACTATTCATCTCCATCTTCACCCACGCCACCCCAACCCAAACCAAACCAAAAATGTGAAGAAGGTACAAGTTGAAGATAGTTTTGTTTCCATTTCTCCACAAGGTACCTTCCATATAAACAACCTTAATTCATGCATTTTTGTTGTACATATTTAGGTCAAAAAACAGATAAATTTCACATGATTTCTATTAAAATATTTGTTCTGATTTTTAATATTATATGATATTTTTTTAAATTTTTTTTTTTTGTAAATTTGAAGGGACATTGGATGAGATCAATGGAGCCTGCGGGGGTTGAATTTTCATTCAAACCTCCAATTTACGATATAAATGCACCAGATTTGTACATTCCTATGATGGCATTTGGTACATATTTGATTCTTGCTGGTTTCTTTTTGGGCATCAATGGCAAGTAAGTTCAAATGCTCGATTTTGTGATATTAGGCTGGTTTGGGTTGGGGTGGGTGAAGAAGGAGATGAATAGTTGCATTTCTTATTTTTTTTCTCTTTCTTTTTAATTATTTTAGGTTAAATGTGTAAAGTTAATATTTTAATAATTTATTTGGATTGATTTGCACTTTTTAAAATGTTTTGGACTAGATTGCAATTTATTCTTTATTTTTCTTTTCTTTTCTTTTTTGTTTTATTTATATAAGAGGGTATAATGGTCATTTTATGTTAAAAATTGGTCAAAAGGATGTTTTGCGCAAGAAAATGCAAAGGTAGGGACGTTCTGCACCAAAAAATCGAACGTAGGGACGTTTTCCACAACAACCGTCATAAGTAGGGACGTTTTGCGCCAATTACCCTTTTTTTTTTATTCGGCTTCCCCCTTCTTGTTTAAGGGTTAAGTGTGGAGATCGACTGATTGTACCTCTTCCATCTCTAGCCCAAAAAATAATTGCTAATTATGAAAAACACTCGCACAATCGGCAGTCACTATATTTTAATCAAGCACAATTACAATTGTGAAAATGGATAAAATTAATTATAATGCTTCTTCTAGAATATACATTGACTGATTTGAAATGATGCAGCTTCACTAAGCCTTTTGAAGAAGTTATTTATCCAAAGGGGGATCCTGATGCTGTTTCCATTAGTAAGAGAGATGTGGATCTACTACGCCCAGATACATTTGTTAATGATACGATAATAGACTTTTACATCAAGTAAGTGTATCAGAATATATGTTACCATGTTTTTTTTTCCATCTTTCTAGCAATGCATGAAAACTGTCTTCACTTGATTGCAGGATAGGAATTTATAAGAATTGAAGTTCTTTTTGCATTGCATCACTAGATCTATACGAAAAGAGATTGATAAACTTGGACATTTTTGGTTTTCCCTGCTTTATGAGAAAGACAAGCAAAAATATAAGTTGATAAAGAGAGAATTGGGGATATCAGCTTTAACATATTTGCATTTTGCATTATATTCCATTTTACTCCAGAATATGGGTTTCTGGATGAATAGATGATAAATAATCTCTTTAATTTGGAATTCGGGAGAATGGCTTTGGTTTAGTGCAACAGTTTCTAAATTCTCTTTTTGGCTCATAGTTTCTACTTTTAATGTTGTCTGATTAACCAAATCATTATCTTCTAACAGATATTTGAAGAACAAACAAAAACCTGAGGAGAGGTGTAGATTCCACTTTTTTAACAGTTTCTTCTTTCGAAAAATGGCCAACATGGACAAAGATCCGTCTAGTGCCTTTGATGGCAAGGCTGCTTTCCAGCGTGTTTTCAAATGGACAAGGAAAGTGAACTTACTTGAGAAGGACTTCATATTCATTCCTGTAAATTATAAGTAAGAGCTCACATATAACTGTAATAGAGTCATTTTATTTTATTTTATTTATCTATATATTTATTTTTGAATAGGAATGCTGATGTCTAACATCAAGAAATGTTAATAATGATCTCTAATAAGTCGCATTATTGTTATGACAGTTATCACTGGAGTGTTATAGTAATATGTTATTTTGGTGAAGTCGCGAAGTATGAAGGCAAGTTATTTCCAATGGCATGCTGTCTTCTACACAAGTTTCTGGTATAGTTACATGTTCTGATGATATTTTTGGTGTAGACACTGATAAATCAGTTAGAGTACCATGCATATTGCATATGAATTCTGTCAGAGGAAGTCATGCAGGCCTCCATGATCTTATGCAAAGGTACTATGGTTCTCTGCTATTTTCTCTGGGTTCTCTAATATAGGTAATATTTGGATTACGTGTGCATGTATTCACAAAGAAGAGGTTACTTCCCTTGGAATTATTGCATATGAGAGTATGAAATAGCCTTGTGCAAGTTTGCGAGCCTTGACAGACCTGGGAGCAAAGAGAAGGGAATCGGGGGTCGGTTCACAACACATCTTCACCTTATAGTCCTTGTTTGAAAAATAATACATACTAGTGAAAGCATTGTTCATTTTCATTAGATGTTCCCGAAGGGACATTACTACTATTAAAAGTATTTAACTAATGTGTAACAACTGACAATAAGGCTAGTTCCTCAAAGTGAGCTCGGGCTAATGGTAATGCTTTTTAACTGAATCATTTGAGAAAAAATTGAAATTGACTGGATCTTGAATCAGCTTTTAATCTTCAACATTTACTGTCACTTTTCGATGTTTTCAAGTTCTCTGTCTCCAGATTTTTTTTCCCTCATGGAAACCTATCGATCTATTGAATTTGAATTCTTGACCTGGCCGTTTATAACTTAAAATGACAGTTACCTCTGGGAGGAGTGGAAAGAAAGACAGAAGGAAGCTTGTGAAGATTTGCATGCAAAATTTCGAAATTTAAAATTTGTCTTGCTGGAGGTACTGCTTTTGGTCTCTGATTAGTTTGCTATCTTCCAGTATAGATGTATAGTTTGTTTTGATGCCCCAAGGGGGGTGCACGTATGTGCAAAGATTGTTTAAGCAAATATTTAGGAAAATGGACTCTCCAAAAAACTATATTTAAGCTGTATGCATATATGCAAAGATAAAAACTCAATTGTCCTGAAAAGGGATGCGGTATTTATGCTTTACATTTCTTAGTAGACAGTTCAATACTATGATTAAAATCTCTTCATATACAGTTCAATACAATGTTATACTCTTTGGTTCTCTTTCCACTTGATCAGATAAGTGCTACACATACCCAGGATCTTTCTGTCTGTCTTCAACATTAAGGACAACTGAGAAGAAATCCTTAATACTAGGAGGCATTACCTATTGCAGTCCTGTCAGTGAGAAACTAAAAATAAAATAAAAATGGAACTGACGCCAAAGAACGATTGGTAATGTCCAGCTTTGACCCTTAATTGTTTAGAAGCCTGAAAATTTCTGTCTTCTTGTAAGTGATGCCACCCATTTTAGCTTGAACTATGAGTCAACTGAAGTCAGAAAAATATAGTGTCACTGTAACGACCAGGCCGCTGTGTGCAAGTCATTATATTATATATACTATCCGCTTTGGTGGGCACCTGCCCACTAACCCCACATGGCTTTCTGTTGCGTTCTCAGGATTCAAACACATGACCTCCCTTTAAGTCATTTTTAAGGGAAAGGTTAAGAATTCGAATCCTGGGGACGCGATAGAAAGCCGTGAGGGGTAAGAAACTACAACCGAAATTTGCCTTGTGTCATCACTCTCATAAAAGTAAGGGTCAAATGGAGCTGTATGGTCCTCAAACTATCGTCAAAAAGTATCGTGAATATGCTGTTGGAAAAAAAAAAGATTACTTGCGGTGGTTGGATCTACTCTTCATACTGTGTGTAGAATTGTACAGGATAAAAATGGGGAGTAGAAGTGGGTTTCTATTCGCTACAGATTGTTGCTGAACTAGAATCGTATCCTCCAAAGTGTATAGGTTAATTGCTTTGTTAGTTTGTTGTCTAATAGTTGGGATCAAATTGAATGCTTTCCTTTTATCTTCTGTGAATGTTGCAATTATCGATGGTGTTGGTGGTGAAGATGAGGTGATCTATATTGGCAATTGGGTTGAACGGTGGAGGTGGCGATGAATCTTACGGTGGCAGCAACTGGTGGGGGGAGTGGAAATATTGATTAGATTTGCAATAGCGGGTAAACAGCGGTAGCTAAGAAAATAGGTTGGTTATTGGTTTATTCGCTGTGTATATGGGTTGAGTATATGCATATCTTGTAGATGAAGTATTAGTCATAGGATTAAAGTTAGGCTCCGATACCAAATTTGATGTTGGATCAAGAGAAACCTCTAAGGAGCAATGGAGAAAGAGAAACAATCACAAGGAAGAAAGAGCACAAGAAGAAGATCAGCGAAGGAGAAGAACGTATACAGTAAGCAATATAAATTTTATCAAACCTATCTATCTTCCAACTTATCATATAAGCCAACTAAAACAAAATTGCAACCCTAAAAGTAGAGGGGCTTGGGTCATGCCCATAAATACAAACCCAATTAATACAGCCTAAATAAATACAGCCCAAAATAACAAAATAGATGTCCTGATCAGAATGGCCTTATGTGGTAATGGCATGCATCCTTGTGAAGATGATTGGAGGATTGCTAAATTATGAACCTTGATCTAGAATCCAGAACGAAGGTGGATAGGTTTGAAGATGCTGTTGACAAAAAATTGCAGATTTTGACTTTTATGAATGTTGGTCGCTTCAATGAGTCTAGAATACGACAACGGTGGCTAAAGATTTTCCTCAAGTAAAGTTAGGTTCAAATCCTCGCCGCACGATGCAGAAATTTTGGATATTTTCTGTTGATTGATTAATTTTGTATTCTTCAACCAAACTCGTGGATGAGTTTTTTTTCAAGTGGGGGAGAAGATGCAGGACAATTCTAGTACAAATAGCACCCACCTATTTTTTTGTTCTAATAGGATTTTATTAGGACTTTGTTCTTATAGGTCTTTGATTAAATATTCAATTAGGTTTTAATTACTCATCTTCATTTATCTATTAGGATCACGTGATTATTTTGCTTATATAAAAAAAGGCTTTATAATTTTTCAATGACCAATTCATTACAACAAAATTATTCTCTACAAATTTTTTAGTTGGTTCAACTTCATTCTTGTTTTAAGGATTCCGATTCCGATTCTGCACCATATAAAATACCTATATGATTATAGGGAATCAAATGTGTCCTTATTGTATGCTTTCCAATTTACATTAAAATTTTTGTTGTTATTGTCAAATTAACTTAGAACCTTAATCCTTTCATGTCCGTATTTACCTACGTACTTCTGTTTTTAAATGATTTGGTAGGGATAATATGATGGCATGATTCAATCATGAGCAAGAGATATGATAATGAAAAAAAAATCATGATTTTATATTCTTAGAACATGCACACAATTTCCGCTATCCTGTATTTCTGTTATTTGCTGTGTCTCCCGCTGACATATTACCCTGAAGATTCCTGTACTTTTCTATAACTGGTTCGTTTATAGTGATTTAGGTAACAATAGCATATTTTGGTTTTATGACACGGTGTTTCTGTATACATATCTCTGTATTTGGGTCATGTACAGCAGCCTTTTGACTTTGGTTCATGTTATGTGCAGCTACCTCAGCAGCAAAACTCGTATGATTGTGGACTTTTCTTGCTTCACTATATCGAGCTTTTTCTGGAAGAAGTTCCAGTTAATTTTAGCATATATAACATAACATCGTCCTCCAAGTTTGTAAGCACACTGCTTTGTTTTACATTATTCTGATTTATTTATCCTCTTATAGTTTACCTGGGTTGTGCCATGCCATCAACCTTTAGTTTGCTTGAGGGTTTGCAATTATTGGGACAACCTGGAATTGTCTTGCATGCTATTTTGGAGGATTGAATTGATGTTTGCATCGTCTTCTTGATTTCCTCTTAAAAAATTCCATTTTACAGTCAATCACTCTATAAGTTATCCGACATGGAAACCACAGCTTTATATAAACGATCTTTTTTCTAAATGGTGTTGCACATTAGGGTTGGAAAGACTATTTAGCAAATACGAAACTAATAAATCATAACTTTGGAAGCATACAACTACTGTGAAAAATTGGACATAAAGGAGGGAGAGATAAAAGTGTGTGTTTTACTGATATTGGATCTCTTTTTCTTAGTTCTGGTGAGCTAATTACATTTCATGAGTTTTTTTATGCATGACTAACATTAGTCTTTGTATTTTCTAGCTTAATGCAAATTGGTTCCCACCTGGTGAAGCTTCCCTCAAACGATCTCATATCAAGAGATTAATATATGATCTGCTTGAGAATCATCTTGAAGTAGGTTCTCCATCTTGTGGAAGTTACAAGAATTTTCCTCTAACTTTCCCAAGACCACTAATGCTGGAAATCCTACTGAGTTTCTTTCACAGAGAACCAGTCCTTTTAAGTGTTTTAATGGAAGTCTATTTTGTTATCGACCTAGGGAGGGATTTGAGACGATGTCACTATTGGCTTCATCTTTGAGGAATACTCAATCTGCCAGCTACTCCAGATTGGTTTTAAAGGAGTTTTTGGAGCCAGGATTTGCTTCAGAATCGTTTGTCAATGCCAAGCATCTTACTCCTGAACAAGGAGAATCTTTTGGAAAGTTTAAGAGGCCTATTTCGCCTATAGAGGTACTTCCAAGTTTTATTTCTGTAAGCAGTTAAGTAGTCAAAGTGAGAAGGGTTCTTTGGCATATCCAATCAGTTTCTTATTTTTTCAAAGTATATATTATCCTCTCTTTTTCCTTTTCAATTTTCCATCTCTTTTGTTCATACGTGTACTGTTCATTTTCTTTCACATTTTTCTTCTGGTCGCTTTTCTTATAGAAGGGTCTTTGTTTTGAGGGTGCGGGTGGGCCTTTCATGTGAACAACGTAAAGTTCTCACTGTATTAATCAGGCAAAGCATAAATCTCTATGGAAGCGTCAATCACACAGATCTAAACTATTGCAAGCGATGAGTGTTGTTTTGACATTAAGACCTGAAATATATTCTACAACGGTGTACAGAAGTTATAAACATTTTACTCTGGGAAATATTGAATCTGAAATTGTTAGAGGTTAAAAAACAAGAGATTAAAGAAATATACAGTCATTAAAATTGTTTACGGATGTAAGATGATTGTCAATATTTCTGATTTTTGCTGTCGTGTGATATTTTTCTTGGGTTAATCACTTGAGTGCTAGATGTCCTTACTATCAGTTCGATAGTTGTTTCTTCTCGAAGTTTTTATTACTACTTTGCCTAATGGTTGACGCTCATTCAACTTCTGTGTCTTCTGCCAACTTTAAACTTTGAAAATCCTTGACTGATCCCCTTTTTTGAATCCCCAGAAGCATGACTCCTCCTTCCTCACAATAATAAACCTAAAAAATGTATCACCAAAAAAAAAAGGAGGAGAGCTTTGTACAAGAACAAGTCGAGCACATAATGCATATATACTCTTATTCTTTCCTCGTAAAATTCATTTCTTCGACTTGATTTTCCTTGTACTAATGCCAGAACTTTTATCCATCTGAGTTATTTAATCTATTGACTGGTAATTTTGCCTCAATGGTAACTTCACCGTCTAGTGATCAAGAGTGTCGATAAGGTATCCCTTGATATATGCTTCTCATAATTCTTTGATAGGGTTTTTGTAGATTTATGCTTCTCACATTTCCTTATACTCAGGAAATGAATGTCAATTGCTACTCCAAAGGGTTAAAATTTTGTATATTTTCTGATAATACGAGTTCATATAAAATAATACTTGCTATTTCCTGCACCAAACTAACTGTAAATGGAGAAAGAAGAAATGATTGAAAAGAAGTAACAAAAAACACCTAACTGGAAAGAAATCCTTGAAAGTAATAAGCTTTCTCAAAGACCTATGTTTACATTCTATTGCAAGCAGGATGAAGCAGCATGGACAAAAGCACTTTGTCCATGTGTAATTTCTACTATTAATGTTTTAAAAGATTAAATCTATATGCCTAGAATGAATATCCAGAAGGCTTTGACCCCCTCTGGTCTAAATAATCAATTTCAAAAGTTAACAGTGAATTTACTTTTAACAAAGATATATGGACCCAACTGCTTATGAACAGGTTAAACTTCCCTCCTTCCTGAGCCACAGAGGAAAAAACACTGACATAGGCGCTCATAATTGCACTTAGATGTGAGATATAGAGGGAGTTTAGTTTTGTCAGAACTCGAGAGCATTGATTTTTTCTGATATACTTTCTGCCATCCTTGCCTGAAATACAAGTGCAGAAGTAAAGTACAGCCTTAAAGTCCTCCATTATCTACTTGCTAATTCTACTCAAAATGACTTATATTAGTCCATTAGTTTATTGATACACAAATTATCAATGCATTAAAGAATAGCAGTGGAGGGAACAAGCCAGGGCTTTTAATGACACACACTGTTTCCTTTTACCTTTTTACACTTAGAAATACAAATAATGAATTCAAAACAGGGCCTTTTAGTCCTCCATTGTCAGCTTACTACATTTACTCAAAATGAGTCCTAGTTGTCCATTCTTATTGTACCATGCAAATTATCAATGGGGAAAAGAAATTGGAGTGGAGGAAAGGATCCAGGGATTTTTCCTAAATCCAACCTGTTTCTTTATACACATTTTGCATTTGATGTTTCAGTTCTTCAAGTTGCATCTATGTAATGTTATTTCAGTGCTCTAAGTTTTATTGATGTTGAGTTTCTGTTTCTTGAGTGAAGCATATTTATCATATTCATAATACTACTGATCAAGAGAGAACAGCATACTCTCTCCTCCTGGTCTCTTCAGCAAATATCTTGTGACAATACATATTTTGTCTTCCAACCATCATTGCAGAAATTGGGATTCAACTCTCTTCCGAACCACTTTGCCGTAGAAGTCACATAAGACCTACAAATTGAGGTTTTGACAATTACTGTTTGCTTTGCAGGGTCATTAAAAATATTATGGTTTTGTTTCAGTAGATGTGGTTATTCATTTTTAGGTGTTTTAGAGTTCTTTCATATGTAGTTTTGGAATTATTATATTGTCAAGTTGGTGTATGTTATGTAGTGTCTGGTTTGTTTTGGAGTGGAGAGTAAATTTTATTTTGCACTAACATATCCATTATTTTCGCTAAATTTCTTTGATATGGACCACCACGTACTTGCTATACATCGCCAGACCAAGACATTATAAAAAAATTATGACTGTTGAAAAACACTATTGTTATTGTTGTTGTTGTTCCATCACATTCTTTCTCACAACACTTGTGAGTTTTTGTTTTGCTTTCATTTTCATTTTTTCACAAATAGTACTGAGCCTTGAGGATGACATGGAGTCATGGAGATGGGATTGGCATCTATGTCTTTCTAACAGTTATTCGTTTCTCACAACCTCCATGCCTTTAATATTCCTCATTAGATTTTATTATCTACGAATTGCCTGCCCTAGAAACTCTTCGAGGATAGGTAAAGTTTAGAGGGGCATGTATATAATTAGGAAAGTTGTAGTTGTGATTTCAAAACTTGTCATATTTTCCTTTGTAACGAAACAAATGAAAGAGAAAAAATGAAAAAAGAAAAGGGAAAATAAAATAGGCATTGCACTTAACTTCCATCTAATATGCAATGGTAGCTTGTCACATTTGGACTTGCTGAACTGTTTCAGATGGTTATATATAGCTTTTTTCGACAGGAAGAGGTGGAAACTTAGTATGCACTTTGCTCCTACGACATCACCAAGCAATGCCTTCCAGCATCTAGATAGAATCAAACAAGAAATAATAGGATCCATGGAGGGCAACAAACTAACAAAAATTTCGGCTCAACTTGAAGAACCAATGACGAGATCGCGAGTAAATAGGATCATTGAAGCTATGCATTTACTTGTTTAAGTTACGGAGGCCAAGAGTTTGAAGTTAACAAGCCAAACACCAAATTTCATGTTGGGCATGAAGGCAGAAATAAGTTGGATGCATTAGAATCGAGAAATCAAAATTGAAAGCCAGTCGGATAACTATGATGTCACGTAGTACAAATGTACTATTCCTTGAAACAAAGAAGTTTTTGGTTGTTCTATACTATCGCAGGAATTATCACTATGTGGTTGCATAGTCCATTTTCGGGGACGCGTTTTTTCAGATTTTTCCTAGATGTCTATTTTTAGTTGAACTCTTGTTATTGTATCTTTTTGATATAATTCCGTTGTAATTAGGTTTTTATGGGTTCTCTATGAATAGGATTCATTATTTTCATTGTAAAAGACGAAGACATTGTTATTGAGATTAGCTTTCTCTTGTTCTTCGTTGAACTAAATTCCAAACTTATCATGATTAATTCTTTGTGGCGTTTAACAAATTCATAGCAAGTTTCATAGTTTTTTTAATTAAGGGGTCAAGTTCTACCATAACTTTGGTTTCTTGGGTTGTGTTTGAGCCACATTATTTTGGAAGAATATATTCTGAAATAGTAGATTGATGGAGAATGTGTGGTTGAAAAAGAAGAAAAAGTTATTGATGTGATGAAAAATATTATTTTATTGAAGAATGTGTTGTTGTAAATGAGTAGAAGAATGAAAATGAAAATTTTAATGTGTACCAAACAGGGACTTGATTCAATAAATTATTGGGCCAAGTTTCAAATCGGGATTTTAGCTTTCTTGGGTCGTGATTCAATATTTTGTCAGCTTCGAAGTTATTATTATTACGTGGGTTCACATCAGTTAATATCAAAGTTTTGGCTCTAAAATCAAGGTTATATCTTTGCCTTTCGCAATTTTTTTAATTCTAAATCTTCCCCTTCTTTGTTGTTCTTTGTCTCGTTCTTGAGTCTTAGATTTCTTCTTCTTTTAGGTCTTTTAATCTAGTAAAAACACCACAAATATTTAAGAAGCGTTTGTGCATTATATTAGTGCTCAAATCAATTCTTTTTCGATGTTTTGGCCTTTTTATTGAGTTTTCGCACATAATAAAAAATCCAAAAAAAAAAAAAAAAA
>CAIGRF010362603.1:16991-29030 GCA_903798235.1 Fraxinus ornus | reverse complement strand
TAAATTATTGGACTATAAATATTGGGCTCTAAATATTGGACTTAAATAAAATAAATCGGAATTGATACTAAAATAATTATTCGAGATTGAATTCGATCGAATAGATTTTGAATTCGTTTTTATAACGGCTAGACGAACGCGGTTTTAATTTAACGTTAGGGTTTAAGGTTTAGCGACACGTTTTTCGAGAAATAATTTTATTTTAATTAAAAGGTCTCGGTCGCTACAATATAATTCTAGTAATCTATTTTCTCATACTTTAAAATTGTATAGAAGAGCCTAATATTTATAGGAAACATTCAAACCTTCCTAGTAGAATTATTGTTGAAGTATGATACCAAAAAATCAAGTCCAAAAAAAATTTCAACTCCCAATGGATTTCCAAAATAAAACTTAAACTTGATATAAGACTCCAATAGCATTCCAAACTTGAATTCTTCATGACGTGCACTTCAATTATAATTCTTTAATTACTTCAAATACTTCAACAAATGAATTCGGATCACACCTAAATTTCAGCAATCTCCACATTGACACGAATTCCACCAAGTAATGAACTGACTTCTTCAACAATAGCCACTAAATTAATTTCTCCAACAAAACACAAAATACTCCACATCTTCCAATGAATCCAGGTATTACTCTGCAGAATTACCTTATTTCACTGGGTCCGTCTGTATTAACTGAATATAATGGTACTGCAGATGATGGTGGTAAGACAGCATTACCCATATCTTCGAAACTCCACTGAATTGTATTTTTCAAATCTAACCTTTTATGAGCTCCTAAATGTATTGTAAATGTCCACCACGGTACTGAACATGTGTTAATTGACTCTTTTAGATTCTACACAACCCTACAAGATGTATAACTGAGACATTTTCCATCCCTCCACTACAACCTGGGCACCTTACAAACCTTCAAGGTCCCACCTCTACCAAAGAACTCATAGCTTTTTGAATCAAGGATAGACAACAAGCTGAGATTCTTCTTCAAATCTTGAATATGTCAAACATGGCCAAATGTTCTAATTGTAATATCCAAGAGCTTCTATTTGACTGTACTAATTTCAGCAACCTGACAAGGTACGTTGTTTTCCATAACCACGACACCTTTGGAAACAGTTTCATATGTAGCAAACAAGTCCTAATTAGGACACATATGAAACATGTTGAATTAAGAATCCAATCTTCTTTTGATTTAGACTCAATGTCAGAAATAGCTAAGAGATCTCCATCACTTACATTGTTCTCCGCGAGGTCTGCTTCGTCTTAAGTATCTGAATATCTATTTGCAGCCATCTTTTCTTTATTCTGCAATATGTAGCAATCCTTTTTCAAGGCCCCTTCTTCTTGCAGTAGTTACAAATCTGATTACTGAACTTAGACTTCGTTCTGTCCCTTCTAGAACCACCATGAGCAATCAAGCATTCTCCATATCTGGCCTCAGAAACCAAATGCTTCATCTTCTCTTTTGAATACAAAGCATCATACACCTCTTCTATGGTAAGATTATCACGACTATACAAGATCTTATCTCTACAAGAAGAAAACGAAGTGTGTAACGTACACAATATGATCAAGGCCAAATCCTCTTCATCAGACTCTACTTCCAAATTTTTCAAATCAGTGACGATCTTTTTAAATACAGTTAGGTGATCTTCCAATGATCATCCTTCTGCCATTCGACGAGAGTATAAACGCTGCTTGAGGTTCAACTTGCTTGTCAGACTTTAGTCATGCACAATTGCTCCAACTTCAACCGTAAAAGTAGCTGTTGAATTCTCTTTCAAAATGTCCTAAAGAATTGTATTTGATATATGAAGATGAATGTACGAAACTGTCTTCTTATCGTTCTGTAATTTCTCCTCCGCGGTCAAAGTTGTTGACATCATGTCAATTCCCAGCAATGCATCATCCAAATCCAGCTGTGCAAGTATCGCACGTATCTTAACATGCCATAACGAAAATCTAGTATTTCAATCAAAAAACGAAATGTCATACTCCATGGTAGCCATCACGAACAAAAACTTTGAACAAATCAAATCCCACGCTTTTGCGGAACTCCTGAACTTGAGCTCTGATACCACTTGTTAGGATTGATACTACTTGTTGTGATACCAATCACCGGATTGAGATGTTGAAATTATATGATAAAATAATAAAGTATTTGATCAAGAACAAAGGAATAAAAGAAAATAAGAATATGACAGGGGAATTAGAAGATTTTATTGCCTCAACAATAATGGAGAAAAGAAAAAAATTACAATGGATCTTATAATTCTAGTAATCTATTTTCTCACACTTTAAAATTGTATAGAAAAACCGAATATTTATAGAGAACATATAAGGGACATTCAAACCCTCCTAGTAGAATTGTTGTTGAAGTATGATACCAAAAAATCAAGTCCAAAACAAATTCCAACTCCAAATAGGTTTTCAAAATTGAACTTCAACTTGACATAAGACTCCAATAGCATTCCAAACTTGAATTCTTCATGACGTGTACTTTAGTTAGAATTCTTTAATTACTTCAAATACTTCAACAAATGAATTCAGGTCACACCCAAATTCTAACAAAAATGTATTAAAAATCTAATTTTAATCCCCACTAAACACCCACTTAATAAGATACTAAGTCATATGTAATGGTATATCTAGACATCTATGTCGTAGACAAATATCACAAGCAGATGATCTCAATGGTGTAAACTCGTGTTACCTTTAAGAGACTTACCAATAGATCAAGTATACTGCATATCGATGGGAATGTGATTAAAGTCTACTACGTAAAGATCTTTGTAATGGTAATCCTACATTGTTGACTGGAGATCCCAAGACCTAGTTCAAAGGGACAACTAAGTTATGAGGATTCAATGAAGCATTTAGGAAATTATTTTCTAACTCATTCCCATGATATTAAAGTACTTTCTGCAAATGATTAAATGTTAGTATGCTTTTTTAATGATTTCTATATCTTGATTAAGTCAAGTAGAGTAAGGCATAATACTTTTAATAGGAGGTCACCTATGTAAGTATAAAGTGGGGTTGCTTCAATGAGAATTGCTCAAGGTTACAATTCTCTAAACACGTATGAAACCCAATGGTGGTTCAGGGCTAAAATGAACAAAGTCATGAGAACTATGACCGGATTAGAGAAGACATCAGTGTGAGTATTGTTGTCTTGGCTTATACTAACAACTGAATTGTTCAAGACATCATGTTCACCAATTAACCAAGTAAGTTCAATAGTATTTCACTTAGGGTGGTTGAAAGCCAAAAGCTACCTTATCTAATGCAGTGTTTTTCCGCTTCTCTCTCTCTCTACAATGCATCATAATTTTGCATTGCATATGCATGTTTGAATTTTCATTCATGTGGGGGATTTTTAAAAATTGGTTTAGAGGATTGAAAAATCTGGTTAAGTGTCAAAACCAAATTTTGACTTGATCTGATGGTCAAATTACAAATATAAATAGAACAACTTATTCTACTTGTCAAGTAGATCATCATGGTATATTCGAAATCTCAAAACTAATTCCGGATGAAAGAAAAATGCAGTACAAAGTTGGGAAGAAAATAGAGAAAATGTCGAAAATTTGCCTAAGTGTGTTGCTAGCATGAAGTTGGACTGTTGCTCGAGCGACAGACTAGCAATAGGCTAGCGACATACTAGCAATAGAAGCTCTGTTATTTTTGCTCGAGCGATGTATTGACAACATGCTAGTGACAATGAATGGTGTGACCTTTGGCAAGAGTTGTTGAGTTTGGGACGCGACACTTTATATTCATAATCTCTCATCCTCTATATATAGGACCCCTTGGATGTGTATTTATCATTCCATATCATTCTTTACATGTTGCATAAAACACTTTATCAAAAGTGATTTCTTTGCATAAAATCATAAGTTCGGTAAATAAAGAATTTTGTTCGAGTTTGTTGGTCTAAGCCATTTGGAGTGCTTTTATGGCTTGACATGATCTTTGTATCTTTAGAGATGGTTGTCAAAAAATCGCTAGCACCAATGCAGGACAGAACCATCTTAAGGAAAAAGTGTTAAACACTTGCACGCTCAATCACATCACTAGCATCTTTTCTTTTCTTATCTTTCCATTTCTGATTTCATTTATTTTGATTTCAAAAATTGACTAATTAACCTTGTTTATATGTTTATATTTCAAGGTTCAATGACGTGTTTTCATTCAAAATGGAAAGTGACGAGTCCATATTCATATATTTGGATTCAGTAAGTCATTAAGTTGTCTTCTCAACTATTTTGGTAAGTCGAATTATGTTTCGATTTCATGAGCTTAAAACAGTACGTATTGATATGAATATAATATGCACATTAACAAGTGGAAATTAACTGCTAGACATGTGGATGGAAATCGTATGACGGTTGCATTATAAAGAAGCACCTATAATTACCTCAAAGACGTACCCAAGTATGAGGATATCTCTCTTTCTTCTTATTTTTTTTTCCTCACGATCTTCGAGTTCTTTTTTCTTTGTCCTATTTTACATAAGTTCGATCACTGATTATCACGTTAGAGGTACAATGGGGAAGATAACCCTTGACTCTTTTTCCAGTTATTTCGTTGTTCATTGGAATAGTAGAGGTCACCTTGTTCCGTCAAGGAAGTCAGAAGGTTGAGTAGCTGTTATTTCATAGACATCAACCAAGATTTCTCTATTAGTTGGCTTGTTAATGATATCGCGTTATGCAAAAATCAAGTAATTTAGATAAACAATAACTTAATGTAAAATACACATTTTTCGATTGTCTTAATTAATACATTTTACGAATAAGTGTAAATAGAGTATATCATCTAAAAGTCTCGATCAAAATTGCATAATAGATCCCCAAAGATAGTAGATTCATATGTTTCTTATGAATAGTGATCTTAGATTGCTTTTTCAGAGTAGATCAAACCTTAGACTAGCCAAAATCTGAAAATTTTCACTGAATTTCATGTTTGGATAAGCTAAAAAAATGTAATTTTTTTTAACCGTATCCAAACATAGGGATGACAAAAAGTTGGCGGCTCGGACTAGACCCATAAAAAGCCCGAGCCTGGCCCGAGCGAGCTAGCCCATATAAAAAAAATAATAGAATAAATAAAATAAAAAATTAATATTTTTTTTGAGAGAGCAGGCGCTGCCTTCAAAAGGCAGCTAGAAAAGCTGCCTTTTCTAGCTGCCTACCTTTGCAAAGGAAAAAAAAAAAAAATCTAGCCGGCTGGCTTGGGCCAAGCCACATTTTTTGGCCGGGCTTTGCTCGGCTCGGTTCGGGCCAAAAAAAGTTCGAACAGATCCCGTGTTTTTTTTTTTGGGCTTTGACATAGCTATCCAAACATAATCGGTAACAAAATGTTACTTAAAGTACTGTACTTACTTTTTTAGCTTAGCCAAATATGATATACCAGAGAACGTAGCAAAAATGAAGTATTACTAAGGCAATACACTTCCACACTCGATCATTTAGCAAAAGTACTTTGTCAGACTAACGTTACAGCTTGAACTAAACAAAAATAATGGAAGTTTAACGAAACTTTTCCCTTGCAAACCTTCTCCATTTAAGACCTACCAAAAGTTGAATCTGTACAATTGCAATTTGAGAAAACCTCACATTACATAAGCGAATTCAACATCCCCGTCTATATTTGACTGTTCATGGACTATTTACACAATAAACAAGCCATTTGCATTGGCTTATAAATGAATGTGTAAAGAAAACACCTCCAAACTTGAACATTTGTTTGTCCTCAAACAAAATTATAACATAACTTAACCAAAAATTTTAAACACACATATAGTTTGATAATTTGCCCTTTTATCTCAAGATTGGAATACATGTATTAAAATTATGAACTGCTACAAAATTATAATGTTAAAATTAATTTCTTCTTATTCAATACAAAATCGACGTGTATGTGTGAAAATTCATGTCAAGCATCATAAATTCATAAAGTGATTCAAATCCCGACCCTTTGTGGCCAAATGTTTCATTTCTTCACTCGTAAGCTACACACCCCCAAACTTATTCTTTTCACTCTTTCCCCAAGGTGTGATCTAAGATTAAATTTATATACTATTCCTCACCCTCTCTAATTTGGTTAGATCTTACTAATTGCAGTTCAACACATCAATAAATGCGGATTCTCCTTATTTTTATTGCATCAACCTCTAAGAATCAATTAAGCTAATAATCAACTGTCAGAAGTCTAATTATCTCGAATAAGTGTTCGGGGCTTAATCAGACATGTAGCAATTTTTTTTTCTTCTTCTTTTTCTTTTCATTTTTGTTTTTGCAGGCTCCTCTCCATTAAGCTTTCTAAATGACCCTTGTAGCGAGCTTTCAGCCGATGACTCCCAAGTCAGATGACCATAGGGCACCAGGTTTTTAGAGACCCTTGCAGACTTAATCACTCAAGTCATAAAGGCTACGGGCAGAAGTTTCACAAAAAGACAATATTTTCTCTTTTTCATGCAATGATTAGTGCAATACCCCTTATTAAACACTTATTCTAAAAAATCAACCTCTAACATAAGATTTTCACCTAATTTTCATCTTATTGGTATTAGACAATTCACACAAAATTTAGCACACATGGAATCCAAATCTATCTCAATGTCTCTCTACAACAGCTCAATCACCTCCAAACTATCTTAGAATTGGTTTAAGGATGTATAATTTAGTGGTTATTAGGATTTAGCATCTAAGGCCCACTTATTATTTTTTTTTCACCTATTCAAATTTTGAATCAAACTATTTTTTCATGATGCAAAATATAAATCTTGTGCTCAAAAATATCAAATTTCACATGAATAAGCATAAATTAGCCTTTACACGTAATTTTTCACAATTTATAATCTAATACATGATTCCAACTATATGCATGTAGGCAAAATTATCTAACTTACACAAGCACAAAAAAAAGAAAATATTTTTTAAATTTTTTTTTATATATATCTAAAGCAATAAAAGCACACAAAATAAATAAACATAAGAATGATACAAACACCCAAAAAATTGAAAACGAAATAAAAATAAAAATAAAAACTCATGTTTTCCACCCCCAAACTTAAATTAGACATTGTCCTCAATGTCTTAAATTCTAAATCCGCATATAAAGGGGTGGGGAAGAAAATGAAGAAAAGACTTCCCTGATATGACTTATAATCCAATGACTAGCTTCTTAATGCTCATGTTAGCTCCTTAGTCTTGGTTGGTTTAAATGTTTCGTGATATCATGTTCCTGCACAATACAATCAAATAAAGCATTAAGATTAAATAACTGGAACAAGTGTTACTTAGCTCTAACATCTAATAAATCAACTAACATATCGAAGACCTAAGGGGAAACGTTGTATGGATGATGAGTTCCTAAAATTGAAAAAAAAAAAAAAATTAATCTAAATTATCATATTTCTAGAAAGCATAATAAATAAAATGGAAGAAAAATTGGGTTGCCTCCCAATTAGCGCTTTGTTTAAAGTCTTTAGCTCGACTTTGTTGTTTCCACATCATGGAATTTTAAAGAATGCTTTTGATGCCTTGCTCAGTTTGCCTCTTCTGACTTTGCTCCACTCTTCATTGCTCCTACAAATTTTAACATTGCCCTCTTCAATGTGATATGATATGCCTATCTCCTCCGATTTGAATTCAACTACGTAGACTTCTTCCTTTTCTTCTGGTTTAATTACAAATTCAATGATAGGGCAATCAATAAAGTCGACGAATTGTGAGTTAACGTCTTCTTCATTAATTGCCTCCTCTTCATTTTGTTCATTTGTAATTGATCTTTCATCGTCTTTATTCTCGTCTCCCATAATTGATATCTCCTCGGGTTGAATGACCGATTTACAATTTAAATCCACGGGCAATGTAAACTCTTTTCTTTCAAACTTTTCGAGTGGATTGTATCCCCACCTTTTAAATTCAATCCAGAATACGCCATCTCCTACACACATTTTGTTTTCATCTAACTTGGCGAAATCAGTGTAGTATTTTGCAATTGCCTCCTCGTTCAACATGGAAGGACCAAATTCCACAGACGTATCGGAAGGGATATACTCGTCCACAGGCAAGTAGGCTTGAAAAGATGTGTCAATTGCTAGTCTCCGACATCTTAAATATAGTTTAAACCGCAGGAGCTTGAGTTGAAAAGGTTCAGTGCATGTCTTCACGCAATAACCCGTATAATGCAGCCCATAGCATAAGTCACAATATATATCTTCTTCCACATAGTCCATGTGAGATTATTTATTGCAAGAAATTTCTACCATGTCAATGTCAGAATCTTAGATGTATTGCTGAATGGCATCTGGATAGAATATCAAATAAGAAATATCGAGGTGAGTAGTCAAAATAAAAAAAAAAAATAGTAATAATAAAAATAAAAATCGAATTTAATATAAACTAATAAACTAAAATTAAATCCGTTATTCCCCGGCAACGGCGCCAAAAACTTGTTCGTGCAAAACCCGCAAGCGTACGGGATCGTTGTACAAGTAATAAGATTTGTGAGTTAAGAGTATCGTTCCCACGAGGAATAATGTCTAATCTGTAGTTTAATAGCTACTATTAAATTCGAATAGTGGTAATATCAAAATAGATGGTTTATCTGTTTTCTATACTAATCCTAAACTAACAAAACAAATAAAGTATTTATATAATACGTGAATGTTTGTATTGGAATCGTGAATCCCCCTATTTCCATCTATTTCAATTCTCAATAATTAATCTAGTAAATTCATGCATTCAAGACAATCGATAATCCACTATTATTCAATATTCTTTTCCAAGATATATTAAACCTATGACTAACACGACCCGATCCTATTCCTAGTCCGAATTCATATGAAAGTCATGCATTGAATCACAGGATTTATCGCATATGATTGCACATGCCATAGATATTATTCCTAGTACCTATTGTCCATGTGTTGATTTTGCCGCGTTCTAGACTTATTGTGAGTATTCCTACACTACAACAAGCAACTTACTATCTAATTGGTGATCAAGCAATCAAATAGTTCAATGGGAATGCAAAACCAATCAAGAAAATCAAGAAATACTAAATTAATTGTTTTGAATTAAAATAAACAAATAATAGGGTTCATCATTCATCCACTACAAAGAAAAACTAGCCTAACATATTTAAAATTAAATTACAAAGGAACAATTGGAAAATCATCACCCGGAAAGAAGAAATAATGAAGAATTGGGAATATTCCACGTTCTTGATGTGAATCTTGAATCCGGATGAAAAATCTTCAATATCCTATGCAATTCGTCTTGATTCCACGTTGTTAGCCATGTTCTTCGCCTCCAAAATATGTATAATATAGAGATTTTTAGGTCTAGGGAGGTTCTCTCTATGTATTCTGCTCTTGAGTATTTGTAGGAGTCGAGAATTGGTTGAAAATCACGTCCAAATTGGTTTCCAAAAGAGTTCCAATCGAACAAGGAAAGCTGCATTCGCGCGCGGATTTTTCGTCTCTGCACAGCAGTCAGTATTTTGGCTATAACTTTCTCTACAAGTATCCGATTGAGTTGATTCAAGATGCGTTGGAAAGCTAATCCAAAAGGCTACAATTCTTTATGAAATACGATTTTTCCAATTCGGACGTTTACAGTGCCAAAACTCAGTCTCAATCTTCGACTAAAAATCTGGAATATATTTTGTGCGGTTGGAAATTGATTTTGATCATATTTCATTCCTTTTTGAGTTCTAATTCAATCCAATTGTCTCCTAGTAATCTTCAAAGTATGATCTTGTGGTCCTTGTCAAATATTTGATGTTTACACTTTGATCCCCAAACTTTAGATATCATTCGTTTTCGCATGTTTTTCATTCATTTCTTCCAAATCCACCAATTTGCATTGAGTTCAACCTAACAAACATAATTAATATAAAATTAAGTTATAATTCATCTAATTACTTACAAATACTCAAATTTAATGGCCTAAATAAGTGTACAAAATACACTTATCAAATGCAGTTATACTTTCCATGACACCTGTAACGAATTCTCTAAATGTGCCGTGGACAGAACAAATACAGCTCTCCTCTCCTCGAAGGAGTATTCAATCTCTTCAGCATCATGAGTCGGCTTGTCAGTGCGCGGAAGAGCTGCTGGAGGAGCAGGCGTCATGGTCGTCTGCATTGAAACCAATACTGTTGAAGGTGTAGAAGGACGAGTTCTGGAATTTTATATTCATTGAAGAGCATATTGATAATCCAATGTTAGGAATCGGATGTCAAAGAATTACAATAGGTTGGAATCTTTTCTTTATTCTTTGTATGAATCCAATGATATTTTTTTATCATTTTATTATTTAATTCCACAAATATGAGTGATTAAGTACTTTATTGTTAGGAAGAGCGACATAACTTAGGTTAATATTTATTTATTCAAAGATTTCATGAAACTTTGGTTATGTGTTAATTATGTGTCGTATGTTTAATTGATGTTCAATTTCTTGATCATCAATTGCTTGATTTAAGAACAATATTGAGACCTGAAGAAGATATATTTGTCTAGGTCATGTGACATAAATTTTAATAGGATATCATGATATATTTTTATAGCTTATGCAATCAATATTGGATTACTACAATTGAATACTTTTATATGTATGAATTTATATAGAAATATAGTAAATTTTGGCATATAAATGTGGTTAGTTTCACTCGAGAAAAATAACTAGATAAATTGGTTAATTTGATTCTTAGCACATATGAAAAAGGGCTGAATGGATTTGGATTAAATAAATGTTACAAAAGTTCTTCACAAATTCATTAACCTTAAATTAATTTAGATTAGTTTAGTATAATTTAGTTGTAACATAAATGCTTGAGTTGATAATTTGGTACCATTTTTATATTGAAACTAGATTAAGATAAAAATTGGTAGTATATAACTAGTCATGTGAGTATGGCATTAGAACTTATAACCCACTATTATTACTTATCACAATTTGTACACTTACGATTTAAGTGAACAAGTTTTTGGTGTCGCTACGAGAGACTGATTTATTTATTTTAGTTTTTATTATTAATTTTAGTTTTGATTTAAATTCTTATTCTTTATTTTTTGGTTTTCCTTGCATGCGAAGTTCAAGACAATCTTCAGTGAAATTGTATAGAGGTTCCGACGTTATGGAAAGCTCGTGATCTACGTTCATCTATTGAAGGTACTTCCAAACAAAATGTTCATAGCGCTTCCATCACCCACCAACATCTTTCTAAGGCAGTTGTGAGCAACAGAGACACACACTACCATACCATTGCAATGTGGATAGTATACCTCGACGTTTGTCTTCCTCTGAGAACACGATTGGTTCTGATCTCAACCAATGTCCGTGCACCTGCCAACTCTCAATTACCATTTCTTTGGCTTCCTTCATGTACTTCCTTTGAAGGAGTTCCTTGATTTCATACCCACTTGGGGTCACCCCTATGATTGTGTTGATTCTGCAAACAAAAGATCCTCTATTTGCGGTCTAATTATATTGAGGGGTCATTGTTCAGCGTGTTTCCTCCATCTCTAAGTACAGAACATTTCATGAATTGTGTTCACCAATTGGGCTTAGATCTTTGATTTTTCTTACGGAGCTCCTTGATATCCTCATATGTAGAGCAATCCATAAGGCTTCCAACGCCTTCTCATTGGATATTGTTTCAATTTAATTAATCTCCTAGTCGAGGAATCTAAGGTAGTACTTCTTTTATCGACTCCTTTACCGAATATCATGGAGGCCGGTTGGTGGTGACGCACTGGATTGATTGCCTGTAAAGGCATTGGTGAACTCTTTTTAGCTATGGTCTTCTGCAAATGCTTCCATGCACCAACTTGTTATACAACCATTTAAGACCCTATTTGACAGTAATTATTTTCCATGGAGCTAGGAAAATGTTTTTAATTTTCCAAGTTTTGCACCGTTCGACAGCAAAAAAATTTTCCACCTTTCCACATTTTCCAGCTTTTGGAGGAAAAAGATTTCATGTTATTTTGGTTGGTTTTGATTTT
>CAIGRF010362474.1:10575-23909 GCA_903798235.1 Fraxinus ornus | reverse complement strand
TCAAGAATGGATTACATAATGATTTGTATATAATAGATTACCCCTTGAGTCCCTCTCACATAATGTGCGGGACCCTCGTGTATTTAAAAATTTCGACAATGTGGTCCCAATTCCCATTGTGAGTAGTAGGTAAACGATTCGTAAAAAAAATAAATTCGGTACATGTAGCATGATTAAAAAAAAAAAAAAAAAAGATGAAATTGCTAAAGTTACACGTGTTCACACGTGAGGATAAGGGCAATCGGTTAAACCGGTCCGGTCCCGTATGCTCTCAATTTTTGTACCGACAAAAGAAACATAACAAAATTTCCCAAAGGTACAACCCTAGAAAGCGCGCACACAGAGAAAGTTTGATCAATGGCAGAGGACTAGAAGAAGCCTCTATATATATCGAGAATGGTGTTACACACTCATTTCGTTGCAGATTCATCCGCCTGATCTCATCTCCAAATCTTCATGACAATGGTTTCGGCTTTACCTTGCACATTTTCAATTATTTTCGTTTATTTTCATATATTTTACTATGAAATTGAAGAATCTCTGAGAAAAATGTAGTTAATATCGAATGCGTATGAATTTCTGGACTATAGCCTTTGTTGGAGCAGATTAAGTTGGACAAACATAATTTTAACCAGGATACAGGATTAAGGTTATACTGTATTTGTAGCATTGTGATTTTTTTGACAAATTAAATTTTTTTTTGAGAAAAAAATGGCTTTTTAAATTTGGTCAAGGTGTTGAATTGTGTATTGGTTAGACAGTAGTTGGCAAATATAGCACGCAATAGCTTTGGGGATGAGTTGGGGAAGTTTCAGATAAAAAATTGTGATGTAGAACTTTTTGGGTGGGTTGTCATTTGTATTGGAGATATGAAACAATCGGAAAATAGGCTGCGGCGTTCTGGGCTACCACATTTACTGTGTAAGAATGTTTTGGTCTTTCTTTGGGATGTGGTACTTAGAGAAAATCTCAGGTTAAGTTTGGTAGCATGGAATTGTGATTAGAAATGATCGCAGAGATTAAGATATCATGAAATCCAAGACGACTGCCTCAACTGCCACACTAGAGTCAGTGTGGATAAACTTGGGATGTGGTTATATCTCCTATGGATTTCTACCATATTTGATTAGCCTTACACCGTGTTACGGAGAGTTGTGGGATTCACTGAGGTTGTTGTTTAACATACATCATTTGAAATATGCAAGAGATCAACAAAGGCCTGCAGTTGTATTTTTTCAGTGTCAGGTCTGGGTTTATCCTCTCCAATCAACATAGCGTCTTATAATTAATTGCAGAAAAATAGACTTTGCAAGATAATGAGCTCAAATTGTGGAAGATGTGTGAAAAGTTGGAATTGCAGCCAATTGGTTGCTGCATTTTGTATGTTTGCTTATTCATGGTCCTTGTCCTTTCATGTTTCATACATGAATGCTCCTGTATTGTCACCTTTATTAATGATAGTTCCTCCTTTAACAACCATGGAGTGTATCTCATCAACTGTTGCTGCTGAAGTGTCATAGTCCATTTAGAAAAAATAAAATCCCTAACTGCCTATTTTTTTTTATCAGCATTACGCGGGACTCTTATTTTTATTTATCTGATTATAAATTGATACCGTCTGAAATTATCTGTTCAGAATACATTCTGGTATGTTCGGATTTTTTTGCTTCTGTAATACGTGGACTGTATGGTGATCACTATTTTATATTTGAAATTTTAGGTACCCAGTGAAGAAGATATAGTGGTGGGAAAGAGAAAGGAGCAAGAGCATAGTGAGTCTGAAAGGAATCGGAAAAAGAAGAGGAAGCAAGAGGCTGCACCTCGTCCAGCTTGCTCTTGGGTCCATTTTAGGTGACATTCAATATATTTAAACTAGGATCTAATACAACATACTTGCTATTTTTATATATGATTGTTTTTTGTTTTATTTTTGTCATACTAACATTTTGTGGTAACATTATAGTCGAGAATTCATTAAGGAGTACACTGCTTCGCATCCTGAATCTTCTGGCTTAAAAGTGGTAAGCATCTTTTTCTTTATTTCTTATATTATCTATTTATTTATTATTTAGGAAGTATGGTTGAAATTGTAGATCAACAGAAATATTTACCTGTCATTTCAGGCCACAAAAGCTGCATCGGATGCTTGGAAACTGATGAGCCCTGATGAAAAAGCTAAATACACTAGTCGTGCCCGTGAGGTGTGGGATAAGTACTTGAGCACTACCCCTGCCCGTGTTGTTAAGCCGAGAAGACAGGTGTTTTCTTGTTATAATTTTTGCTAGCTTTTGTGAATGAAGATGTTCATCTACCTTAGAATCTTATTTTAACTGAGAATCCTATGATGCAGACCAAACTTGTTACGAGGTGCTCTCCTGGTCGTTTACTCAATGTGTTGCAACGACTCACTCCTGACCAAAAGGCTGCTGTAAAAAGCATGGGATTCGGAAGCATCCTTAATCTCAGATGCAGAACTTTGCGCCGAAGTTTATGTCTTTGGTTACTGGAGAGGTTTAACACTGTCCGGCGCAGTTTGGAAATTTGTGGCGAGCGCATTCCTTTAACTCCCCAGGATGTCGAACTTGTGATGGGATTGTCATCTAGTGGGAAGGATGTAGTGAATTCAGGACCTGATGATGTGATTACTGAATTGCGTAAGAAATACAATGCGACAAATCGTGGAATCTCCGTGCGCCTCTTGGAGGAGCGTTTATCAGTTCCAGAAGCTGGAGAGGATTTCAAAAGATCTTTCCTCCTTTATGTATTAGGTACTCTTTTATGCCCCACAGCAAGGCTGGATGTTAGTCCATCCTTCCTCCACTTCTTGACAAACATGGATGTTGTCCACCAGTATAACTGGGGAAAGTTCTTACTGGACCGGCTAGTTCGGGAAGTAGCCCGCTATCGTCAAGGGAAGCAACGTGCAGTTGGTGGTTGTCTTTTGTTTCTCCAGGTGAGTGCTAATGATAGGAAATGCCCCTATATTTCTTCATTTTATTTGTGTTTGACTCTTATATTGTCTATAGCTCTTTTACTACGAGAGTGTTGCTGTTGGAGAACCATCTGAACTAGCCCCTGCTGTTTTTCCATGCTTATCTTCTTGGGGCGAGGAAGAAATTAGTGAGAGAGAAAAGCAAGAGCGAGAGCTTGGTGGTTATGGCACTGGAGAGGTACGATTCTGTCTTGATTCAAAACCTCACTACATTCGCAGATTATCCAAGTGTTTCTGTGCAGGTGGTTTGCAAGGAGAGAGGCCTTGGAATGGGACCACTGGGTTATAGGACCCAAGCTGACAGCAACCCACTGATAATAAGGTTATCTGGGGATGAGTATTGCCCTCAACTGGACCAAGATTTGCATCAGGTATTTATATTAAACCTTCTGTTCTTGCATCATGCTATTGCGATTAGTTGTGTAAATCATTCCCATGCACCCTTCTTTAGGCTTGGGGTTTCCATAGACAAACTTGAATGCTATACAGTGACTTCTAAAACTCACTACAAAGTGCTTGAATGCTGTACAGTGACTTCTAAAACTCACTACAAAGTGACTCACAAGAAACACAAATGATTGCTGTTTGTTCTTGTATTTATATTAGTCGTCAAGCTTTTGAGTGGCTCACAAGATAAGCCCGATTAGAGGTGTAACCTGGGGGCCGGGCCATCCGGCACAATTTCTGTACTGGCACGGCCATGTCCTAGACTGGCACATTAAGGTATATGGTTTATGAAGGGTCAGCATTCATTGGCCCATGGTCCGTGTAGGCTCTCCCGTTTCATTTTTGATGGACCTACACATCAAGGAATATGGTCTGCACTCTGCAGAGAGCAAGGATTCTTAGGCCCATCTGTGCCTTTCCAGATCTGCAATGAAAGGCTGCGGCCAAATGTGTGGTCGAAGTTTGGCAAGCTTTGTTTTTTCCTTTTCTTAAACAATATAAGCCCAAGTAGGCCTGGCACAACCAACATGGGATTTGTTTTCCATGAACTTTATTTTTTCTGGAATAGAGGAGGTGGTTGAATATATTCTACGTAAAAGGGTACATCAGCAATTGTTCTCACTAGATATTAGCAACTATTATCGAATTTATCATTTTCTTTTACCTGTTTCCTTCTCTATTAAAAATGTTGGTTACTCTGTATGTTTACATGACAGGATGGTGAAGATCATCTTGATGGGGGTATTATTACAGCAGAGGTAAAAATTGATTTCATTGTCATCTTTTAGATTCTCAAAAGTTATCTCCCATAATAACACTTAATACAGCATGTAAAATGCAGAATATGTCAACAATGGTAGAGAATAGAAATCTTCCACATTCACAAAGTATGGGGAAATTACTCATGTTATCCATGCAGTTTCACAAATAAGACGGTTGGGTCTATATGATATGATTAAGTTGCATGTTCTGTAACTGTAAACATAAAATCAAACAGGCAGCTTCAACAAATTAGAGAGCGCCTCTTTCGCAGATCTCGTTTTTACAACTTACTGGATTTTTTTGGTATCTCCTTTGTGTGTATTTATGCATTTTCATAATTGAAACAAGTGTAGTTATTAACAGTACTAAGCTTATCGATGAATTATTATGCATCTCTAGGAAGATATTCTCATCAGTGGAAATGAAGGCTGTGCCATCTCTATGGATATCGAAATTGCTGATCCAGTCAGAGCACCGTGTCGAAATGCTCAGTATGGGTGTATAGAAATTGTGGACTGCACAAAGAGAAAAGAACACGAAGAGATCTGCATCTGGGCTCCCTGTGCATGTCCTATTCGCAAATGCCTTTTCGTTGGCTCGTCTAAGCAGTTATCAGAGCACTTCAGCAGTAAACATTGGGATTCCGGGAGGCGTTTTGAGTATAATAGTCCTTTGCCAGTTACCCTAAACAAGAATGAATCGAGCCTTGTTCTACAAGCAGAAAAAGATGGTGTTCTCTTTCTCCTCAACAAAGGAACTGAGAGTATTGGGCATACAGTCATGATAACTTGCATCAGCCCGAGCTCGTCAAAAGAACAGTTCTTATACGATCTTGTGTCTGAAAGAGGAGATAGCTGTCTCAGATTGAAGTCGTATACCAATAGTTACCCCGGTCGAGTTGAAGGATCTCCTCCTGTGGATTTCCTTCTGGTGCCATATGGTTTTATCAACTCTACTGGATCGTTAGATCTGGAGGTGTGCATATGGAACTCGACAGATTTAGGAGCCGATTGATCTGAAAGAGCACGTCGACTCTCTCTCTCTCTCTCCAGTGTGGGAAATTTATCTAGTTACTCTCTTTTAGGAAATGTATTTACTTGCTATGTGCACTCCTAACCAAGGTAGAAAAGTGGTGGGGGTGATTTAAGGGATCAAATGCATACTGAACATTCAGAAGAGTAACAATTCACTGGAGAAGAAGGGTATTTTAATGCGATTTTTTTCCCCAGTAATTTTGAAGGCCAGTGATACAAAAACATTCTTGGCCAAAGTACTTTCATTATCATCATAATTGTAGCAATATAAATTTATATTATCTTTGTAAATACTGTGTTTGGCAAGCTTAAAAGTAAATTAAACTCTCTTAAAAGTATTTTATTTTAGAACATGTATGGATATAAATATGAATGTTTTTATTTGCAAGTAAAATATATTGGCTGATTTCATTGGCGGCAACTATATTTTAACTCTAGTTTAATTAGGTAATTGCACTCTAATTTTGTGTAATTGAGTATTCATATATTAATTTTATTTCAATTGGGTAATTTTGTGTGATTTCGTCATTTATATCGATCGAAATTGATGATAGAATAATCAATTAATGATGTTCATCATTTATTTCAATGAAATTGTAGATATCTGATTGAAATCAAATTAAAATGTAATTATTCAATTGAAATTATATTATTCACATAGGTGCGAAAGTATAGTTATCGTAAATTAAATTACCAAAAAATATTATTTGTTTAAATAAAAATTACTTATTTTTATAGTAATGCGGGTTCATGTCACGAGTTTTTGGTTGACGAATACGAGTATTACAACTACAACATTGTACTAAAATGATCCGACTTAATGTTGTAAGAAAGATTAAGAGAGAGTATTATTGACAAGGGTAGAGGTATATAAGTGAGTCGGACTTATAATTTGATCATACCCCTATTTAGGACAAAAATAAAAAAATAGATCTTGTCAAGTCCAAGAATGAGTGGATTAAAAAAATCAATTGAAATGCTCGGTTGCAATGGTTAAATACTATTTATAATGCATTTTTATTCTCAATATAGAGAAATAATCTAATGAACATCAATACCCATCTTACATTGAGCATCGATGACATATCAGATCAATCAATTGGTGGATAACAAATTAAATTCAAATATTGAGAATCCAACGTACGATTATCCACCAATAAATTGATATGATACGTCATCGACGCCTAACATAAAATGAACACTGTTGTTCATTAAATCAAAATTCAATTGGGTAGATAGATCCATGAATAGATTAATCTATGGACTATGGGGTCGAAAATCATAATTTGGGAAAACTTTAGGGGTCCTTTTGAATATAAAAAATATTCTTAAGGCCTTCAAAGTATTTAATTCCGAGATTTTCACCCAGTCAGTCACTTTGCATTGAACAATGCTATCGTCTTCTCAAATTCTCCGGCGTTTCTGCTGCTTCACGGCCGTGAATTCTTCTCCTTCTACGACTACTTATTCTTCAAATCTCACTTCGCGCAAGAAGCGTCTCGTATTTTTGGGATCCCCTCAGGTATACACGCGCTCGCGCTTTGTTAATGCACACATACTGTTTTAGTAATTGGAATGGACAATTTCCAGGTTTCTGCTTCAGTTCTTGATGCTCTGTTCAATGCTTCTTCTGCTCCAGATTCATTATTCGAGGTACTAAATTCAGCACATTGTTTAATTTCTCTTACTATTTGTTAAATTCGGACACCCAATGTTTCAAATGTGAGCATGCTTGGCTAAGCTTAAAAAGAAATTATTTAGGAAAACTTACATAAAACTCAAAAAGTAAATTTAAAAATATATATTTTTCATTGATGAAAGTTAGGAGTAAGTTCGCTCTTCTTTTGATAGGTAAGGGTTACTTTCAGGAAAAAAAATGTCACATTTTTCCTTAGAAATGAAAAAGAAGGAAGTTATCCAAATCTGTTTGGGGCTAACAAAATTACTTAGAAGTTATAAGTAACTTCACCCATTTAGGCTTAGCCAAACATGCTCCTAAGTATTGTAATAGAAATAGAATTTTATGTGGCAGTGAAGAATTTACTCTGAATGAGGTCACGTTAGCTCCAGTTGGGTCTAGATAGTCGGGGATGTAGCAATGAGAAGTAAATTGGTGTGCTCTGAATAAACTTATGATCAAATCAATTGCAGCAATCAAACAATTGCCGTTACCTTATTTTCTTTTTGGACTGCTTATGCCTTGATGACCAGAACTAATTTCGATAAGTAGTCAAGCTGTTTTGAAGAGTTTTTTTTTTTTTTTTCCCATCTGCAGAAAAGAGAGAGATTTACATATATGAACATAAATAAGTATTCTCCTATGGTGCAAATTTTAGTGTAGATGCTTAATTTTAAGAAATCTTGTCTACCTAAGGTCCCTATTTTTCTATGAGGTAAGTAATAAGAGGTCATGACAGTGGTTTCTAACTTATATTGTTCAGGTTGCTGCAATTGTTACCCAGCCGCCTTCAGAAAGAAATCGAGGCAGAAAAGTGTTGCCTTCTCCAGTTGCACAGCATGCTATGGACAAAGGTTTCCCATCTGATTTGATCTTGACACCAGTAAAAGCTGGTGAGGTAAACCATGGTCCTCCAGTAGTTATTATGTCATTTTTCTATCCCTTTTTAACTTCTAGTCCTTACTTTCGCTACTTCATTGCCACTATTGTCTCATCAGTCATCACTATTCACTACATGTGCATAATGGAGAGTCATTACTTATCGGAGTGACTCGGTCAATTTTAATTTGGAGTTTCTTTGCCTTAAAAAAATACAAATTTCAAGGTATGAATTTTGCTCCACTAAATTTGATTTCTTATACTTGATTCATGGGGGCAACCATGCAGGAAGCATTCCTGTCCCACTTAAAAGCTTTGGAGCCAGAACTTTGCATCACTGCTGCATATGGGAATATTTTACCCACAAAATTCCTGAAGATTCCATCAATGGGTTAGTCTAAAGATTTTCATTCTTTCAATGTAGAAATTGCTGGTATTATGTTCTCATATTTATATGGTAGGTTATTTAACCCAAAAATCACACAATTGGAGGTATCATAGTGGAGGAGTTCTTTATATCCAGCATTGTTGTTAAAACCACATTGTTCCATACTTCGCACCTCTTCATCATGTGAGAGGTAGATTCTCAGAGATATGACGCTGAAGTGTGAGAACTGTTACTTTGTATCACAATTCATCAATGGCCTGCCGATTCTTCACATATGATCTTAGAACCTTTGATTATTACTGCTTGACAGAGGGCAAACTTGTCCTTCTGTTAGCCATTGTTGAGATTATTTGTGATGCATTCTGTCTAGACTCTGATGAGGGTATTAGTGGCTTTGTGAATGATGGGTTTTCCTTAATATGTTGTCTTAATCATTGAAATCTTGCATTGATGTTAGCTTCTTTTATCTGGGGTATGTTAGAATGCTATGGTAAAAGCTCAAACTAGCAAAGAAAGAATGCTGCCTTTGCCATGTTATATGTATTTGTACTGTAACTGTCAAGTCTCATTATGTTGACCCCACCAGTTATTACAAAATTTAGTTAATATATGTGATTTGATATCCTTCTCCAATCACTATTTCTCAACTAATAGTCATGTTGGTGATATTAATGTTCAAAGACTTCAGGCAAGTATGGAATGCATTAGATTGCACTAATATATTAAGGTGTAGGAGCTAGGAAGATGAACCTAATTTAGAGAATTTTTTTCCTCTTAATGTAAAGGACGAAATGGTTCACAGTCGTGATTTACTACTATATTGGTTGATAGGCTGATATAATAATCAAGTCTATTTTAGCTCAGAGGCTTGAATAAGCTATTTCAAATTTGGGTGGAATCTTGTAGGCACAGTCAACATACACCCAAGCTTGCTCCCTCTGTATCGTGGTGCTGCACCTGTTCAGAGAGCTCTACTGGTTCATACTCCTTTTAGCATAAGATATTTCTTGTATCTTCCCTTACTGAATTCATTAGTTTCTAACTTCACATTCTGAATATGAATTTTTTTGAACAGGATGGTGTGACAGAAACAGGAGTATCATTAGCCTATACAGTACGCCAACTGGATGCTGGTCCTGTTATTGCTTTTGAAGAAGTTGAAATTGATGATCAAATAAAGGTATTTACAGTTTTTTTTTTCCTTTTCATGCAAGTGTTATCTCATGTAGGTTTCGTAGTCAAGAAGCTAACATTACCTATTATTCTAGACTGACAAGGGTTTGAAATGAAATATAGGGAGATGTCATTGGTGCTCAGTTAATACCTGGCACGGGAATCACATTCAATATTCCAGTTAATATAATTTAGCAGTTACCGTTGTATTCAATAAATTTGTAAATTTTTACCTGCATATGTTGGATTACACTAGTACTTCTGACTAGGTTCTGGGCGAACTTTTGCAGGCACCTGACTTACTTGAGTTACTGTTTGCTCGAGGTTCGTTTTACTATTTCCTTATCCTCTTTTTTACTTTTGCATCAGTGTACAGTTTTTAAAAAATTGCATATGAGTGCTCTTGCAAGATTTGTAAAAGTTGTAGTTCTTGCCTTACATAATGGATCTTTGAGCAGGTGCCTATATTGTGTTTCAGATGATGCAATATAACCTCTAAAAATTAATAATGTTGGGACTTGCAAAATCTATTAATTAAAAGATATTAATGTGTAGAGTGTATTTATGATTCAATACACACACATTTAACCAATCAAATACTAATTGTATTCTACTACTAATATCATCAATTAAACCAGCATTAATCAACTAAAATGCATTAAATTAACGACAAAATTAAAATTATGTATTCACCTATTTAATTAAATAAAATTCCTTGTTATTTTATTCATTAAACCTAATTATTTGATGTATTAGATTAAAAATAAACTCTATTTAAACAAACAAAACCTCTTGTACTTCAGATTTTTTGACATTTCGTGCCGCTTAGCATAACCACCTCTTTCTACATGAGCTGAGAGATACTCAAATGATTGCTCGAGTGTTTTTGATATTGTACCTTAACTAACTTTTGTCCAAGGTTGGAGACTTAAGGAAGGAGATCTTAAGGGAGTGCCATGCAGGTCACCACAGAGGACACTGGCCATTCGAGTTAATATTCGCCCGTGCAAACTTTTTTTTTTTTAATTGAGTTGCTAAACTTGGATAAACGACAAAACAAAATAAAGATTGTTGAATTTTTTCAAAAGCCATTGCTGCAATTCTTTTGTAGTGCATGTTGGATGCTCATTGCCATATTGGCATAATTCTTTATGCATTTTTTCTACTGTTTTGAGCACCTTTCAAATGAGAAGCTACTGTAGATTTTCAAGTGATGTGTTAGGAAGTACAAGAAAAGTTTGTATTTATTTAAATAAAGTTTATCTTTAATCTAATAGCTGAATCATTTGTTGTATGAATACAATAAATAATGATTTTTATTTAATTAAATAGGTAAGTGAAATGATTTTTAAGTGTTTGGTTAATTAATATATCTTTAGTTGATTAATGCTTATTTAATTTAATTGAATAAAGTATTAGTATACAATTAATAGTTAGTTGGTTCAAACATCAATGTATACATATAAATCTAATATGCTGAATCATTTGTTGTATGAATACAATAAATAATGAATTTTATTTAATTAAATAGGTGGATACAATGATTTTAAGTTTTTGGTTAATTAATGTATCTTTAGTTGATTAATGCTTATTTAACTTATTAATTAGTAGAATACAATTAATCTTTAGCTGGTTCAATGTCTATGTATTAGATCATAAATGCACTTTATAGTTTATTAATTTATCAATAAATTAATAACTCTATTAGTTAATATATTTTTGCACGGTCCTAACATTAATAATTCATAGGGGTTATACTGTATTTAGAAGCAAGTTCTCTTTTATTTACATAAATTTCTGAGGCCATGTTAAACTGAAGTCTGATGCTGAATTCATGCGTCTAAATCTTTATCTATTCTAAGGGTATTCTCATTGTAATTCATTAGCATTTTACTATAAGTGAGCATCTAACCGTTTCAAATTACGAGCATCCTATATTCACTCTAGTTACAAATAGCTGAAATTTTGTTTATGCAATTGTTGTGAATGTTAGAGTGTGTTTGACACACATTATTTTGGAAGAATGTATTTTGGAATGGTATATTGATGGAGAATGTGTGGTTGAAAAAGAAGAAAGAGTTATTGATGTGATGGAAAATATTATTTTATTAAAGAGTGTGTGGTTGAAAATGAGTAGAAGAATGAGAATGAAAATTTTAATGTGTACCAAACATGGGCTTAATGTTTCTAGATTGAAGGAGTTGAATTTTTGTAAACATTGGTGTATGTTCAATTACGAATTTTAGTCATTTTTATTCCTGTAGAAGTCAATTTAAAAAAATAAATAAATAAAAATTTACTCCTTAATATGCAAAGGTGTATGTTGATAGACTATTTTTCTTTATTTTGATGTTAATGAATGTAGGGTCCAAGCTCTTGATCCATGAGCTTCCTTCAATACTTGATGGTTCAGCTAGAGCAAAAGCACAAGTACAAGATGACTCTAAAGCTACATTGGCTCCCAAGGTACACATACTCTTTATCTTTGATCTAAAAGTTTATGTAGTTAGATGAGGCCAAATATATATTATTTAAATATTTATCTTCAAGACGCCTTCTCATGTGTTGGCAGGATTTATTTTTCCCATTAAATACTTACACGCTCATATTTTTTAATAAATGGGTGACGGCGAGATTTGAATCCAAGACCTTTGCCCACTCTATACCATATTTAGGTTTTGGGTTGTATCTTAAAAGGTCAAGTTGAAATATATTACTCTTTGTTACCAATTTATAGTCTTTGTTAATTGTTAGGGACTAAAGTGCAATTTCCTATTTTTCCTCTTTTCTTGTATTGTACATAATCGTTGTTTTGCAATATAATGATAAGATTTTTACCTCCAAAATCAACTTGGTATCAGAGCCGGCCGTTCGAACCCTAGCCGGTGCCGATTCCGGCTACCCAGACGCCGACGACTACCGCCGGCTGTGTGCGAGCCTGTCCCTGGTTTTTCGCGCTTCTTCTTTTTTGTGCGTTTTTTGTTCGTGGGCTCATGGATTTTTCGTGTTTCGCTACTACCGCCGATTGCTCGAGCTCTTATTCTCGTTGTGCGTCGATTCCGGCCTTGCTCCGGCCCTTGCGAGCTGATTCCGGCGAGCCCTAGGCGACGCCTCCTCTCTGCGTCGCCTCGCCGAACCCTAGGCGGCGGGTTCCCTGCGTCACGACGCCTCTCCGGCCCTTCCGAGCTGATTCCGGCGAGCCCTAGGCGACGCCTCCTCTCTGTTGATGAAAAAGAAAACCTAAAGCGACGGGTTCCTCATCAGTGGTAATTTCTTAGGTCCCGTCAGTGGGGTTTTACCAACCAACACCCCCACCCTACAGGCACACCACACCCCACCGCTGAAGCTCCATTCCTTTGTCTTCATAGGTTCATGACTGGGAGCTAATTTGGTTGGAGTCGATTTTCTTGTGATGTTTGATATTCAGTTTACAATCGAAATTGAACCCAATGTGTACATGATCTTGCACCATTGTTATTGACCGACACTGACCGAATCTTCAATCCGAGGATACCTATTGGACGTTGGTGTCTGTTTTTGGTACATTAGAAGAATTAGTTGTTACATCATCCATTAACAACTCGAGATAATGGCTGATAACAAAGTTGCTCGATCATCTTCTGGGGAAGGTATTTTTTTATTGCAATCTACTTCTACTGCATCGGATGTTTGGGCTATAGACTCTGGAGATACCGATCATTTTACTCGTAATCATTCTACATTTGATTCATTGACAACTCCACCTGTTAAGTCTGTTCAAATGGCTAATGGGACTCCTGTCAAAGTTACCGGGGCCGGAAGTGTCTCGTTTTCACCTACTTTCTCTCTCTCATCAGTTTTACTTGCACCTACTTTTTCTACTAATCTCTTATCTACTTGTAAAATTACAAAACACCTTGATTGCTCTGTCATCTTCTCACCTACTAATTGTGTATTTCAGGACAATCGAACGAAGATGACGATTGGCACTGGTAGAGAGAG